>JASDQU010096317.1:21392-39822 GCA_032191745.1 Picea mariana | reverse complement strand
GGGAACTCAGGGTTCACCAAAACATATGACAGGGTCAAACATTATTTTTTATGGGATGGTATGAAACAGGACATTCGTAATTTTGTCACTGAATGTGAGGTGAGTCAACACAGCAAGGAAGAAACAATCAAATATTCGGGCACACTACAACCACTTCCAATTCCACCTGCTATTTGGAAGGATATATCTATGGACTTTATTACCGGCTTACCCAAATTAGGGAATAAATCAGTCATAATGGTGGTTGTGGATCGCCTTTCCAAGTATTCTCATTTCTGCACTCTTCAACACCCATTTACTACATCCATGGTGGCTCAACTTTTCATGAACCAGGTCTTCAAGATTCATGGCATGCCGCACTCTATTGTTTCTGATCGTGACCCAACTTTCACAAGCAGTTTTTGGCAAGAACTGTTTAAGCTATAGGGCACCCAATTTCATCTCAACACAGCTTATCATCCACAGACTGATGGTCAAATGGAAGTTGTCAACAAGTGTTTGGAAACATATCTGAGGTGTTTTTCCTTTGAAAAACAACATCAGTGGGCTCAATGGCTACCCCTAGCCGAATGGTGGTACAACACTTCCTACCATACAGCTACTCACATGACTCCTTTTGAAGCGGTATATGGACATAAGCCACCTTCAGTTCTCTCATACTTACCGGGTACCTCGAAGGTCTAGGCGGTTGACCAAACACTTACATTTCGAGAGGATATTCTTCATACCCTTAAAGAGAACTTGGTCATGGCACAGAATTGCATGAAGCAACAAGCAGATCAAGGTCACTCTGAATGTCAATTTGCAGAAGGGGATCAGGTGTTTCTACGACTACAACCATACAAGAAAACTTCCCTCAAGGCTAAGCATTGTCAGAAGCTAGCACCCAAATTTTATGGTCCTGGGACAAGTCGCATATCAGTTAGCTCTGCCCAGTCAGTCGAAGCTACATCCTGCTTATCATGTTTCATGCTTAAAGAAGGTGATTGGAACTAGGTGCCAAATTCAAACCAACCTTCCTGAGTTAGCTGAAGAAATATCCATTTGGCTACAACCAGAAGCAGTTTTGGACCAGTGTGAGCATTGCCTATGTCAAAGAACCATCAAGGAAGTGCTAGTCCAGTGGAAACATATGACTTCAACAGATGCCACTTGGGAACCAGCTACCATTCTGCAGCAGTTTCCAAATCTCAAGCCTTGAGGACAAGGCTATTTTTAAGGGGGGAGACATGTTAGGGTCCTAACCCGCACATAGGTAGATCAATATATTCGGATGTAATAAAGGTCAATATTAATAAGGCCTTTCAATAAAATAGAATAAGGCAGATGTAAGAAGACCTAATAGAAGCTTACACTTCTAGAAGGATCTTCCTCTAGATGCTTCTCTTGATAGACATATTTAGTATAAATAAGGGTTGAGGGTATGAAAACCCTATCTTGGAGATTATTGTAACAGAGCGCTACTCGATTGGAGGTTTCCCCCTTGAAGAGGCTTGTGAACATTGCTTTCTGAATCAAAGTGCTATTTCTATTGTTGTTCTTATATCATTTCTGTGTTATTGTGGAGATTATACTGGATATATTATTGTTATTCTACCATTTCTAGCATTTTATTTCTATTCTGCATATTTATTATATCTTGTATCTTGCATTAGACCTTTGATGAAATTTAGCACAGACTGCCACTTCACCTATATTATAGCGCGCGGGGATGAGCATAAACAACAACTCCAATCCTACTACAAGCTGACAGAAGATGATTTGGAGGAGATTACCAAGGAATGGTCGACAGACCTCCTTGTTGCAGCGGACACCGTAGACATGTCCGATGAGGAAATCCCTGAAGCTATGCTGGATACACCTGGGCCAAGAAGGACTAAGAAGGATGACGAAGCTGAAGATGTCCCTAGCATGTCCACAAAGACTACATCGATCTCACCTGTGAAGGGAGGTGATGGTGACGAGATAGGTGGTACAGAAGTTGAAAAACTAGAGGCGAGGTTACTCCACCTAGGGACGAGGAGGATCCCTCCATGAAAAGAAATATCACACCACCAAAACCCTCCTCCCAAAAGAAATCTATTCCACCTGGAACACGCTTAAAACTACTCTTACCCTGGATGACTTCGACTTCTTAATTGTTGCACTGAATGATGTTTCATTAGAGCTCGTAGAAAAGCAAGAAGTAAAGAAGGAGGAGCTATTCAACCTAATCAAGGACAAACTCAAAGAAGTGTAGCAGGCACTCCAGTCTAGCCAAGCAGTTTCTACAGCGCCCTTGATAAGAAGAACATCAGGAACATGCGATGAGCCCACTCAATTACACCAGATCATTGATCAAGTCGAAGCTTACCTTCGATGAGCTCAAGAAGACATAGCACAAGCCACCCAAGCTTTGATGCAAGCACAGAAAGCACTTCTAGAACAATAGAATGAGGCAGAATGGGAAAATATTTCCCTGAAAGAAAAGTGGGATGAGGAAAAGGAACAGTTGCTAGCAGAGCAACTTGAATTACAGGAAAGGGTTCACAAATCATTGCACTCTGTGACGGTCATAGAAGTGAAGATGGAAGACCATCTCCCACAGCAGGTGACCTAACTAGAATAAGTAATCCATCAACTCCAATAGCGCATCACAGATATAGAGCTCCGCACCATGCCCAAGACCCCCCAAGAAATAAGATATCCAAGAGAGGCCACTGCTCAAAGCGCAGTTGGCCAATTAAAAACCTTTTCCTTGGAATGCAAGCAGTTGAGCTCTAGAAGCGCCCAGACTTATGAAACGCTCACAAAGAATCCAGAATTGCACACATTGGAGGCACAACTCCAAGAAGAAAAGCAACATGAAGACACACTACAGGTGCAAATAAAGACTTTGACCCCAGTCAAAAGAATGAAGAGGTTTGTAGAACAATGCACAACCCAACAACAGGTACATACGCTGCAAAGTAAAGTGATGGAAGTCTCCCAACGACTTTAGCCAATCCAAGAAAAGGCATGCCAACTGTTCGCTGAACTTGAAATCCAGGGAGCTGAACTAGAACAGGTTGTCATCAGAACAGAACAACACCTAGAAGGACCGCTCAATGACACAGTGATCTAGGAATTTACTGAGCAAGAGGCTGTTGCACTACAGCAGGTTGAAGCAGCTCGAGCCAAGATCGAGGCATTTGAGGTGTAATTAATCATACCTGAGTAACTCGGGATGAATCACAGGTGAGTGTTGGGGGCCTGTTGGCCCTTGACCAAGTTTTGAAGAATACTTGGTCATATTTGACCATTTTTGGGACTGCGACAGCTTGCCAAAGATGGAGCGCAACGCGAAGCATAAATTAGGGAAGCAAGACCTATTTTTGGGTCCCTTTTAGGGTTTTGGGTTGATGTAAAGGGAAAGNTACTTAGTCAATGTAAGTAGAGGATAGTAGTACATCTATGTGATGTATAGCTAAAGGCTTAGTGCTAGTAGCTGGATCTATGTGATTGGATGTATATTTCAAGTGTTATGTGCATGATTGTAAGGAGATTGAAAAGCTAAGTCCAAGTTGTTGTAGTTTTGTGCTGAAGTGCAAGGAAGAAGGATCTAGCAGGCTGCGCAGATCTTCCCTCCTGAGCGAAGTAAGGGTCACTGAAGCTCTATGTTGTAACCACTTGACTGAGATAATATAAAGAATAAGACTTTGTGTACATATCCTCAGGGTGGGGGTGAACCATGCTCACTATGTGTATTGTGCTCTATGCTTCGACCTAATGTGTTTATCTCCTTCTTGGCTAAGTGCTTGCTGTGATTAAATAGATCTAGTTATGCTCTATGCTTATGATATATGAATGAATGTTAGATATGATATATAAGATGCTTAGTGCTTTATATGTTGAATATAATCTATATTTCTGTGGCTAAGTACTGAATCATATTTAGTCTAAGTATTCACTGTGATGCTTTGTGCTATCTGCGAAGTACCATAGGGGTTAAATATTGATGAATGATATACGCTAAGTGCCCTGTAAAAGATATAATCATAGATCGATGTCCCATCTAAGGTTGCAAACATCTGAGTCCTGCAACCACCCCTACCTCTACCTCGGGTGAGACTTCATCTGCTTCGCAGGTGTTGCTGAAAGGGCTGGTAGTTAGGGTTTTGTTGGTGTGCTATTGAGCGTTGAACCCTGGGTCTGCCCCTGTGCCAACAACAGCTCAGAAGGAGAATGTTTTATTTGAAATTGATGTCAAAGGGGAAGAAAAGGAGTGGATTGGTCCAGATCGGATGCTATAGCTGGAGGTCCAAACATATTAGCGCAGCCATTCGAGGTTGCCATCAATGCCAAATGGGGAGATTGTTGGCAGGTTTACAGTTGGGAGTGAGCTTGTCATTGATGGCAAGAACAGTGATGGAAAACAGGCTTCGAAGACATCATAAGTCCAGACAGAAGGATCACACAGATGGAGGATAGATCTCGAGCGTTAGATCCGAGCACGCAGTCCAACCGTCGTTGGATCCAGGAGAACCTGCACGTTCTTTAAAGTGCAAGGAGAAGTGGGCTTACAAAATCCTGAAAGAAGGAGGATCGTCCATATTCGAGAAGAACACGTAGTCATAGATCAACATTTCACTGAATGGAAATTCTAAGGAAGGAGCTACTCTAACCCCTCGAACTCGTGATATGCGAGATTGCAAAATGATCTGGACCGTCGATCCAAGAAGGACACGTGGCTAAAGATCAGAATTTAGCTGACTGAAAGTTAAAACGAAGGAGGTGCCCTAACCTCTCAAACTTGCGATATAATCTCAGCCATTGTATCGAGGACAAATCTGGACCATCCATCCAAGAAGTACATGTGGCAAAAGATCATCCTTTCACTGACTGTAAATTCAAATAAACGGGGTTCCCTAACCTCTCCAACTCACAATATGCGAAATCGTGAAATAATCATAGCAGTTGGATCAAGGATGAATCTGGGCCATCAGATCTAGGAGGTGAATGTGGCAGACCATGTCAGAAAGGACAGGTGGAAGACTACGTCAACAATGACACGTGGCATGATCAGACAACGGCAAGTGTCAAGATGATTTGACATTTCAGGAACCTGGAAATCACAATTCTGAGTGACACATGGCAACCACACGGATCATGGCATTTCATCGAGTGACATCATTCTGGGAGTTTAGTTTCGGGATTTTTAGCATCAACACTCCCTCAAAGTCTCGAAAGATGAAGTTCTAGGGCTGAGGATAGCCATTCGATCAGCATGGATCGTGGACCATTGATCTGAAGAGAAAAGAGCTCAAATGGCTAGCCAGTGGTCAAATCTCATGGTCACATCATCTAGAGATGGAGAGAAGAGATAGAGAATCCAAGCTCTATTTTAGAGTTTCTGACATGGAGAGTCGAGATGACTCATCAGAGAATCCCTGAAATGTGAAATTCCTTCTGGCGTAGGATTTGGTCACCGTCGGTGGTCATGTGAGGGGAAGGAGCTAGCATTTTATAAGCTCCATTTTGGGGATTGCGACATGGGAGAGTCAAGATGCCTCAACATAAGATTCCCGAATTACGAATTGCGAAAGCCCTTTATGGATAAATGCTTGGTCATCATCGGTGGTCATGTGAATGGAAGGAGCTAGCATAGCTAGCCTCCATTCTAGGTATTAGAAATTTCAAAGGAAGGATTCAAGGAGACTCATGGTAGAATCCCTAAAACACATGTTGTGAAGCACCTTTTTTATTAGGCCTGTGGTCACAGCCAGTGGTCTTTTGGAGACGCATCCTGCACCTGGTGCCAGTTCACGTAGGGATCATTCACGAGGAACTATTGATCTCTAGTTTTTCCTTCCAACAAGATCTCAACCATTCAAAGACTCCAACAACCAAAGAATCCATACTTGACTGGCTGTAACTGCCAAAACAAAGTGATGGCGTCTGCCAGAGAATTTGAAGAGTCTTCAGGGTGATCAACAGAGAAGATGAAGAGTCTCGAGGCCACTGCCAATGGAGTGTAGACTTATCATAGAGTCGACTGACAGATGGAAGGGGGTCGAAGACTGTTACAGCAAGTGAAGCCAAAGGACCTCATGAGAAGTGTGAGTGATGATGAACGTAGGAATGGTATGCAGTGGGATAGTGCATGTAGAAGGCACAAGGTGCACTGAGACTATAAAAATGGAGAAAATAGAAGGGATTGTGTCGTTGTTGTTGTGAGTAGTGAATGTGTGTAGAAGCATGAGGTGTAGTAGCTGAAGCATGGAAGAAGAAAAGAACAGAAATGCATATCCGTGAGAAGAAGAGAAAGTTGAGGTGTGCATGCTGAGACAAAGGAGAAGATCAGAAAGCTGAAGAGGATGTAAGTAGGATGACATTGATGTAGGCAGAGCAAAGCAGCATAGAAAAATAGTGATAATCCTAGTAAGCCAATAACAACTATTGAATTACTATAATAAATTCAAAAAAAGCAAAGTTTTATATTTTAGGATGGATGGGAGGTGCTAGGGAGGACTGTTGTCCTCAGAGTTTCAAGTGGGTGCTTGAACACAGGGAGTTATAGCTTCCATCTGGTTGCAGCCAGAGAAACCAGGGTGGCAGGGTGGTGCAAGGGAGAACATTGGTTCTCTGATATATAGGTTGGTGTCTGTATGACTGGAAGTTGGTGCTTCCATCCAGTTGGTACTGGAACATTTAGGAAGTTGGTACTTCCTTCTAGTGGGTGCTAGAGAAACCAAAGACTTGGTTCTCTCAACAAGTAGTGGCTTGCAAAATAGAGGTGGTAGCCTTATTATGAGTTGGTGCTCATAAGAATGATAATGTACAGAAGATAATTATCATATAAAAAAGAAGAGGTTTTCACCCTTTATGGATTTCCTCAGGAATATCTGTCTCTGTATTGTACATGTGTGTGATTGATGTTGAATGCTCTACTACTTATTTATTGTGATCATCATTGAGAGTTCGGTAATGAATTTAAAAATGGATATAATTCTTTAAGCAGAGTAACAACTGATTCACCCCCCCTCTCAGTTGTCCAACACAAAATTAGCGACTCCGTTGGGGAATGGATTGCTTTCCTAGTTTGTCTTTCTTTCTTGATTTGATTGCCTGGATTCTATTTTCTAAGTCACTAGCAGATCTAGATGAACTCTTTGACTGTCTGATTTCACTGGAAAACCTTCATGCTTTTTATTTTTCCATTTTTTATTTGATCGCCGCAATGTATCCCATATGCAGCCTGTGATGACCGTGGATATTCGCACCCTACCTGTTTAGACCAGTGCAGAATCTCCACATTCTTCCCTATAGCTAGCCTACGGAAACCTTAAATTGAAGCACTATTTTTGGTATCTGGCCTACGACAATCAGTGGTCGCCACTCTATGTTGGTCTACAGCCTGCGACGGTTGTGGAAAAATTTGTTTTGGTGGTTTTCCTTGCTCAGATATGTGATATAGGTTCTGGGGTGAATTTTTGGGTTTGATTATAGTCTATTTACAATCTGGTTGACAGACTTTGAATCTACTTTTAGCCATCTTTTCTTTGTTGTGGCTTGTTTTGTTTTGAAAGATTTGATCTCTTTATTTGAGTGTCTTTCAATTACAAAGCATTGTTTTTTCTTTAGAATTGTTTGGTGAAAGAAATTCTTTTTATTTTATTGAATAGTTCATGTTAAAAGAGAAAATTGTTTGGGTTTCTTTGTTTCATGTCGATTTTCTATTTCTTTTAGCTATCTTTGAAACAAGAATTTTAATTTCTTGCTTTATATTAGTTTGGGGGCATCTTTTCATTTGAAGTAGTGAAATTGCATAATTTTTGGCATTTTTTTTTTGTCTCAGGGGGGCGCCAAGAATCATGTATTGGTGTACAGTCTCTTTGTCTCATTTCTTGAAGATATTGATATTGATGAGTGTAATAAAATTTTGGGGCATTGTGCATCTAGGAATGATAAATGTTTTCTCCTTCTCGTAATATAACTTTCATCGAAGTGAAATATTTGCATTCTCATTTATTTGCATTGTTTAGAGTAGGTCAAAAAATCATTTTGTCCACTCCATTTTCCTCTTGAGTAACAACAGCCATAAAATAAAGCGCTTATAAAAATTGATTAGACATTTTTATTTTTTCTAGTAGAAAACCTACATTAGATTAGTTGTATGGATTTGGAATAGGTGTGAAAGATCACTTTCCAAAGCTGCGAACAAACATAGAATCTTGAGTTAGGGAGCGGTGAAATCCACTTGCTACATTTTTTCCTGGGAAGCCCTTCTCACACAAGGGTCAATCCTGAGGTCGCATTGAGACTAGCGGAGTTACTCACCCTGCTTTGTTGGTCTTGGTTTATATATTGCGCATATTATGGGGGTTGCTTGAAAGGTATACCCACAATGATGAGTGGAAGCCTTTCAAGTTGATTTTGGGCTAGATACCCTGCCTTTGCGCATGGATCCAATTGTCGACTATTTCCCCAGACATCACTGTAGTAGTTGGTAACCTTAGTGGCCTATCTCTTTAGGGTCTTTACACAAGGTGACTGTGGAGGGGAAAGTCTTCCTGGTACTTGGAATCGACGTTGGCGGAACTCACTCAGGCTCCTTGGAGGGTATACCCACGATTATGTGTAGGAGCTTGCACCAGGGTGTAAGTTTGTTAAGAAGGTCATCAACGTAACTTTTCCACCCACTTTATCTCATCCCCTTCTTTCTTTGTTCCCGCAACATTGGATTTCATCACCAACTAGTGTGCTCATTGTGAGAAGGTTTTGTTTGCTTGCTTTCTTACTAGATTTTTAGCGTGTGTTGTTTTTTTTCCCTAGTGGACTCTAGGTTGGATTTTTGTTTTTAATGGCGTCAGTTCCCAGAATGACCAATGAAGGAACCTCTTCTCTAGAGGAACCTTTTGTTTTTCCTTCTTACAGAAACATTGGTCCTCCTCACATCGTTACTTTGAGCCTTCCAGGTCTCACAATTGGATTACTGGTATGGTTGTTTTCCACTCAGGTAGTCCTGAATGCAGTTAGTGCTTCATTTGTTAGCACTTCCCCCCAAGAACATCAACCTCATGTTGATCCTTCACCTTCTTCACTAGTAAGATATTATTTGCCTTATTCACTTGCAAGGTCTTCTTCTATTTCATCTTCTTCGCTGAGTCAAAGCTCTAAATCTAGTAACTCAGTGGATAAGAAGAAGAAGAAACAAAAGAAGAAGAAGAAGAAAAATAAACAAGGGTCCAAACTTCCAACCATTGTTGGACATGTTGGAAAGAAACCAGTTACTGTTAATCGTGCTAGGAGTGTTGATGATGCCAAGATCATCCAAACAACCCATAATCCCAAGTACCCTTGCAGGCTTTGTAAGGGTAGCCATCTTCTTAAGGATTTCCCTGGTCTATCCAAGGTTATAGAAGCATGGTCTACACAACCTCTCCAACCCATGTCATCAACCTTTGAACAACATGTTGATGACCTCCCGTCAAATTGTCAAGATATCGTTGGGAAGAAGAAAAGTAGATTCAAGTTCCCATGTATGTTATGCAAAGAGAGTCATCTAACTCACCTTTACCCTCATATGGACGAAGCCTCGAAATTACTGGAAGACATGATTAATTTCACAGCCCCAACTTCCAGCTGCTTATCGCAAGATTACTCTCGACCCACCTGTAGTTGATGGAATGATCAATTCAGCCCCTTCATCGGTCAATCCAGTTGATCGTGTAGTCAATCTGGTCATGTCCTTAGTTGAACCAATTGACAAAGTGGTTGAGTCGATCCCATCCTCGATCAATCCCACTCTCCCGCTAGAGAGTGAAACCCAAGAAGTCAATCCATTTCCACCTGTCGACCCCGTTATCCCCTTGGATAATGAAACCCAAGTAGTCGATTTGACATCATTATCAGTCGATCCTACTCTCCCACTAGAGAGTAAATCCGATACTGCCCATGTTTTTCTTGTTGATACAGAATCTAATGTGCCGAGGGGCATTCCTCCTTCTCCCGTGGAACCTCCTCCAAGTAATGAGACGTTCGTTTTTAATTGGGGTGTGCTAACTGGACCTCGTCTTCCCTCTCACATTTCATTCCAGATTATAGTACAAGTTTGTGGTCAGGACATTCCTCAGACGTTGATAGATGAAGGTGTGTCCATTAGTATTTTGTCCTCTATTGCTTGGAAATCTTTGGGTTTTCCTCAGATTACACCGGTTATGCAGAATATCTTAGATTTTAACAGAAAAACCAATCAACCTTTAGGGACCCTTCCTCAGTTTCCTGTAACTTTGGGCAGGAAAACTGTCTTTATTGATGTTATGGTAGTCCAAAACCCCTTGTATTTCACTTTACTCCTTGGACGGGATTATGTCTATGCCATGAAAGCCATTGTGTCCACTATTTTTCTTGTGATATCTTTCCCTCATGATGGAATACTTGTGACTATTGATCAACTTTCATTCATCGGTCTTGACTGGATGACCTCCCTAAATGGTTATTATATGCAGATGGTATCGCCCCCGCCACAATTTAATTATGTGGCGTTGTCTCCCATGCCTTCAACTGTTGATGAAGATGAGTCTCTCACTGTAAGCTCAGTCTCTTATGACTTAGATCTGGTAGTTGACATCGTGATCTCTTCGATAGGGTTTTTAGAGCTTGATCTCTTTACCCTTGTCACGACCCTCGAAATGGTGTCCTTCCAGAGTGTGTCTCTTCCGTCGAATGAAGATCTCTTGGAAGCCATGACTGAGTTTTGTCCCTTGACCTAGTGTCCTCCCAGAGCATTGTCCTCTTGGAATCCATGATAAAGAAGAGTATATTTGAGCATGGTTTTCTGATTTGAAGCTCATTTAAAAATGAAACCAGCCTTGAGCATTGTTTTGTGATTTCAGTCCTGTTAAAAAATGAAACCAGCTGAGGATAGTTTTCGCATATCTGTAGCAACCTCGTTAAAAAATTAAACAGAGATTATGAGCATAGTTCTTGTTTCTATGTCAAGCTCGTTAAAAAATGAAACAGTGTTCTGGAGGTTATACCTCGAGTCACGAGCGTAGTTCTTCTCATGTGTCAAGCTCATTAAAAAATGAAACAAATTCCCCCTCTCCATTTGGGTCAAGTCCTATGTATAGTATTTGAAGCTTCATCTCATCCGCTTGTGCTGTTGGATGAAACGAAGCTTGGGGGGCATTTCTTCTAGCCTATGGACTTCATCCTTAAGTTAAGCCACTAGCTTCTTAAGTTGGGGGCTAAGTGCCAACCATCCCTGAATAATGCGTTGGGAAGTTCAAGCATAGTTTTCTATGGCTCGATCTTGTGTAAAAATTAAGCCACCTACCTCAACCATAGTTTCCTCTAGTTCGAGATTTTTTAAAAATGAAACCAATTCCAAGCATAGTTTTGCTTAGTTTTTAATCTTGTGTAAATAAAATCTATTCCAAGCATAGTTTTTTTTGTTTTAAGCTTGCATAAAAATGAAAACAATCCTGAGAATAGTCTTTTTTCTTTCTCATGCTCGCAAATCAATGAGAATGTAACCGGGTATACTTTTATCACTTTTTCAAACTCGTAAAGGTTATATGAAAAAGGAAACCCCCTGGAGTTCCCTTTAAGCTCTTTTCAAACTCTCTAAACATGAAAATATTTCCTAGCGACCTTGTTCTTTTCACACTCGTAAAAGTGTTTGAAGAAAACATTTGATGGGCGATAGATTATCACTTTTTCAGTCTTATCAAATTAATTTACGAAAAAGGAACTGAGAGAGTTCTCTTTAAGTGTTTTTCATACTCTCTAAATATGAAAAACCCTTGAGTTTTCTTTCTTTGGACTCGTAAAAAAAAACATTGAAAGGCCTGTATGGGACCGAACCACTCCTTCCTAGGGTTCGTTAAACATACTCTGAGGGACTCATCCAAAGGATGAGCTTACATATACAAACATATGTTATCCTCCTCAATCTTGTGTAAAAATAAAGATGTACTCACCAAAAATGGTGGGGGGAAATTGGGAAAGAAATGTATCTAAACCTGTATTCTATGGAAGAGTCTCTCTTGAACATGGCACCCTTTCACTCGCTTTGTGTCTAGGTTGTAAAATCCACTTGTCTCTTGATCATACCCCTTTATAAGATTACAAATTGGTCTGTGATCCCTGTTGCTGAGTCAGTGTTTCCAAGATAGTTGTTGTGTCATCAATATGTTCAAAGAAAATTTCAACCCATAAAGCCTTCTATTGCCTCGACCATTTCTGCAGTCCTTAAGCCTTCTATTGCATCAACCATCCCTGAGTCAGTCCTGAGTCACTGGTTACTCTGATCTGCTTCAAATATTGTTACCTATTTTTTGTCATTGATGGGGGATATGTTAATTCCCTCATGTGACAAGTCTTTTCCTATCGACTTCCACTCATTAACCAGAAATTATACTTAGAAACTAATTGGTACCTTAGAACTTCCATGCCTCAATGGCAGGTTTCCTCGCTTTCGATAGTGGGTTTCCATTATTGACCCCTGATCGGGAGATTCCACCAAGTGTTTGACTTCAACTCATTAATTAACACCCGTTGGGTTGTACTAGTGTACCTTGGGAGTCATTAACATTAATGGTGATTTCCCTCGCACTTGTTAACGGTATCCATTAATGACTGGTAATCAAGTGGTTTCTACCATGTTCGACTTCATCACATGTATTCACATGGTTAGATTCATACTATAGAGTGGTGGAGATGAAGACCCTAGATCCTTTCTGAAAGATTCAAGTTGCTTTGGAGTATATTCATATTGTACTATTGCATAGATCCACAATGTATGTCTCATGGCTATGTTCAAATTTGAGTCTTTAACACATAGATCCATGGTGTATTTTTGGTGGCTATATTCATATTTGAGTCATATTGGCATGGATCCACATTGTATGTTTGGTGGCCATGACCTGTCTTACTTGACATGGATCTTTGCATGTCGGCATCTATGCTTTGAGTCATTTATTTTCTGAGTATGGGAATTCCTACCTCAGTGATGATATATTATTGTATTGTATTTCCTTGTTTGTTGGCAGGTTTCTAACCAACATGTTCCTTGTTCCCTACACACACTTGACAAAGTATTTCAACTATCACTCCGTTCTAACTTGATACTTTTGGGGGCTCTCTATTACACATTATTTTTGTCGCCCTTATGACTATTAATGATGTAAACCTATATGTTTCCTTCAGAGGGGTCAATGACCTGAATTCCTGAAGAAAGAAGGTAGAAGAACTTTTCCTGAGAGAAGAAGTTGCATTTCCCTTTGTAAAAAACCCTATTAAGGAAGTTTCTGCAGGCTGCACTATAAGCAGGGTGTAGTGATGCCTGATTTCTGAACCCTGCTCTAAAGCTATATTGAATAGTTTATGAAGGCTTCACTAAAGCTAGGGTGCGGAAATTCCTGTACGTGGGAAAAATGAGCGTCTTCTCAATGCTTCTAGAAGGAGAAGATTATATGGTGAGGTGGCCTCCAAACAGTTTGGATCTTACACTCTTTCATGATTTAGTGGGATAATCCTAACCTCCCCACCTTATCCTCTTCAACTTATAAAAGGAGAGGATCTCTCATGGAGAAAGCTAGATTGGCTTGTTATTGAGTTTTGTAGCTTGGAGTTTTTGGAGCTTGTATGTTGGCTTTGATATTTTCTTTGTCAAGATATATTGTGACTAGCTATCAGATCTACAGTTTCAAAATCTATGGATTAGAATTGTGTGTGAAGCAAGGAACTGTTGGAAGGAACCTGAAAACATCAAGGCATCTGGTTGTATCTTTCTTCCACATTATATAATACAGTGCCATGTTTCTTTTTCATAAATCATTCTCATTTTATTACATGACTCCTTGATCCCATGTATAAGCTTTCATTGAGTATACTATTGTTGCTTTCACTTTGGTTGGTTTGTGTCATTGCAGATCTAATATCACAAGAGCACCGAAGAGGAACGAGGAAAACAAAGATATAAGGAAGTGATATTCAAAGGTATGTCATTCATCTCTTGTTTGATAGTAAATTCGATTATTAGAGCTTAGGGAAAGCGCCATGTCCTGTATTGTTTTGTTCTAGATCTAGGTGGATCTAGGGAGATCAGTTTATGTCTGCATTCACAGATTTATCCCATAACAGCAAGTGTGGGAAAATTCTATAAAACAAATGGCTGAGATGAGAAATGGGGGAGATAGGTTATGAGTAAGTTTATGCTGCAGAATTTTTGACTGGGTTTACTTGTGAGATTTGGGATACTCGGCTTGAGAGAGAGTGGTGGATCTACCATGTGAGATGAGCTGGGAGATAGAGGATTTCTAGTTGTGTGTGTGTGTGTGTGGACCCTTTGTGGTTTGAGGGGATAAGGGGGAAGAAGAGTACCCATAGCATGTGCTAGGAGGTACTGGTGAAGTCTCAACGATTAGCAAGTAGGAGAAGGAAGATTGATGTTTTACAAGCTTGGAAAGGACACGCGCTAGTTGTCGTTGAGAAAAGAAACTCCACTACCACTATTTTCTGGTCAGGGTATTGTATATTTAGTTATTTATGTGTTGACATAGAATCACTGCACTCTTCTAGATTTTGAATATTGATGTTAATGGAGTCTAGATTCTAAATGTTTATAAAACTCATGCATTCTTAGTAATATAATGATTTTGTATATTGTAACCCTGATATCTTTAGCTTCATATTGAATTAAATATTTGATGTATAGATTAGTGGGAACAATCTAAAATTTTGTCATTTGGCTTATATCTATTGAGGTTTGGTTTGTATGAGATTTATTTTTATATTGTTGTGATTTTACTATGAAGCCTCTATGTTTTTATCTAAAAAACATAGCCATGCTCTTGGTACATCTACCATGCATTTTCTCTCAAAAAACTCTCTACATTTTATCCCACGTATATATCTTCATTTTATCCCAATATATCTCTGTGTTTTATCCCAATATATATTTGTGTTTTATCCCAATATATCTCTGCGTTTTATCCCATATATATCTTTTCATTTTTGCAAATTTATCTTTGTGTTTTATCCCTTATCCAATGTTAGGATTTTGATTCACATAATAATGTGATTCTCTTAAATTTCTCATAATAATGTTGGACTGTGATTTTTCTCTAATAAACCTCTACGTTTTTGCAAGTTATCTCTTTGTTTTTCCTTGAGGAATTTTCCCAGCGTTTTTTCTTTCACCTTGATCATTTCATCTTGAATCCTATGCATTTTTCCTTAAGGAATTTGCCCAATGTTTGTGCATTCACACAACTCATTTCATCTTGAATCCTCTAGTTTTTTCCCTGAGGATTTTTCCTAGCGTTTGTGAATTCACCCACCTCATTTCATCTTGAATCCTCTGTGTATTTCCATGATGAAATTGCCCATGGATTTACTCAACGTTTTTCCTTGAAAATTGGACATCGATTCTTCAATCCTCAAATGGCGGAGTTTCCAGGGTATATCTATGTGTTTTACCTACTTTTGGATTGTGTTTCCCTCTTCCTCAATGGCAGATTTGTCTATGTGTTTTATCCAATGCAGCACTCGATTCTCTTTGCTTTCTTTCTTTGGGAAACACCTATGTGTTGATGCTTGTGTTTTTCCCACCTGTAAGTTCAAGACACCTTGACTGACATTGTTTAAGCTTTAGACCTTGTGTTTGTTCACATAGAGGAGGTTGTGAAGCTTGAGTTTATATATGTTATATCCAGTTCCATTTTGAGATATGTATCATGAGTTCTACAACGTGTATATAGTGTACAGAAGCACTCACACAGCCTCATTAAGGTACTCAATTACCTTTTTGAAATAGAAAAACATCTTTGGTCATTAACCTATCTACGTAAGCACACAACAAGATTCAAATTAAGGAACTCATTTATTTTGAAATGGGTTTATTGTAGTATTTATATTCAATGCACCCATTACCAATATGCAGTTAATTGCATTCAAATGGGTCTGTATTAGTCTTAGTGTTTGTGTTAAAGTGGCCACTACAGTTCTATTTTCAATGTGTGCCTCCTGCATTGTTATAGTAACTTGCAAAACACCTTAGTTTATTGTTTTGGTTAAGGATTCATATTTTAAAGAAAAATGGCTAAGTCTATCATAAATGCAACCAATTTTAATGATATACAAGAGAGATCATGTATTATTGAAACTAATTTTGAAGTTTAATTATAATGGTTCATTAGTTTCACCTTCTATAAAATGGGCAGTTAGGTGTTTTGTTTAAGGATTCATATTTAATAGTTATATTCAAACAGTTATGTGTTAGTTTTAGTTTTTGTGTTCAATGTGGCCATTGGACTTCTATTCTCAGTGTGTTCTGCTTCATTGTTGCATCTCTTCTTTTATAGTAGTTTTCTAAACATTTTATTTTGGTGTTTTGGTGAAGGATTCATTTCTAAAAGGAAAAAGAAAAGTTTGTCATGAATGCAGTCAGTTGTTGTAATGATATACCAAAGAAATTATGTTTTATCGAGATTTATTTTGGAATTGAAATGTTAATGAATAAATGATTGAGCAATTGATTTCCCTTGCGCTATGGATTATGTTGATGATTAAGTAATTAGATTGCTTTGCACTATGGACTAATGATGATGCATAATGATAGATTACTCACGAGCATTGTAATAATGTTGATGTATGATTTCCTAAGTGATTGTATTAATTGCGTGCATTGAATAATGTTGATTTATTGTTGAATTCAGTAATTTATTAATCACCCTCCTTGAAATAAAATAGATGTTTACTATTGCGCCATGAAAATAAAATAAATTTGATTACACTTATGCCTTAACTTATGTTGTTATATGATTGATTTAGTAATTAAATTCTCTTGCGCCATGAACGGTAATGATGTTGATTGATTGAGCTAGTTGGTTTTTGACTTGATTGTGTTAGTGGGATGTAGGCACCTCCTTGTTCCTCAGAACACTCGCCAACCCTGAGACCTTAAGTGTTGAAAATCAATCAGATGAATCTTGGGATTGAGCATTGCTTATGTGTCCTGGAGGTCCTAACCTTGCAGGGTAGGTTGGGCGGGTAGCTATTTAAATTCTCAATGACATGGTTGATCTTCCAATTGCATATTTATTCTGTCGAACGTGATGTGTTGATTGTGTCGTTTATAGTTATGATGATTCTTTGATTGAGTCATTGTCTATGTGTTGATTGTATCGTTTTTAGTTATGTTAATGGAATTCTTATGCGTCGTTTCATTTACAATGATGTATGTTGTTATTATGTGGTAATGAGTTTAATATCCTAATGCAAAAAAAAAAAAAAAATTTACCTTGTGCTTCGTTTGGTTGACGTAATAGTAGGGGATGTTACAATATATAAATTCTCCAGAATTCATCCAATAGAATATGGTGAATAAGCCGTGCATAAAATATTATTGTGAATAAATAGTACACAAATTTGAACTAATATCTCATCATAATAAGTGTTCTTACTTATAATACCATAGGCCAATGGACCAGTAGAGTATGTTGAATATAATCTCATAATAATAATAATAATAATAATAATAATAATAATAATAATAATCTATTTTTAAGGTCACAGCCAAGCCAACACACCAAATTGGTGTATGAGACCCCCTTGTTAGTGGAACAAGGAACCCCCCTCCACCCAGCGATTTGACTGGTAAAGTCTATAAAGGTATACATACCCTACCCCCTTCTGGATTTGAACCTGTGACCTCTTAAGAAGAAACACATGTTCTTAACCATTAGGCCCACTTAGGCTGTATCTACTTAAGTGTGCCTACTTATAATACCATAGGCCAATGGACCAGTAGAGTATGGCGAATATGCAAGATACCAGATATATAAAATATGCAGAACAAAAATAAAATGCTAGAAATGGCAGAATAACAGTAAAATATCCAACATAATCTTCACAATAACACAGAAATGATATAAGAATAGCAATAGAAATAGCACTTTGATTCAGAAAGCAATGTTCATAGGCCTCTTCAAGGGGGCAACCTCCAATCAAGCAGTGCTCTGTTACAATAATCTCCAAGCTAGGGTTTTCATACCCTCGGCCCTTATTTATACTAAATATGTCTATTAAGAGAAGCATCTAGAGGAAGATGCTTCTAGAAGCAAAAGCTTCTATTAGGTATTCTTACATCCGCTTTATTCTATTTTATTGAAAGGCCTTATTAATATTGAACTTTATTACATCCGAATACAATGATCTACCTATGTGCGGGTTAGGACCTTAACATGTCCGCCCCCTTAAAAAAAGCCTTGTCCTGAAGGCTTGAGATGTGGAAACTGCTGCAGAATGGTGGTTGGTTCCCAAGTGGCATCTGTTGGAGTCATATCTTTCCACTGTACTAGAACTTCCTTGATGGTTCTCTGAAGCAGGCGACGCTCACGCTGGTCCAAAACTGCTTCTAGCTGTAGCCAAATGGATCCTTCTTCAGCTAACTCTGGAAGGT
>JASDQU010096317.1:718-21292 GCA_032191745.1 Picea mariana | reverse complement strand
CAAATTTGGTTACATCCACCCGTGGAAGGCATATGTCATGTTGAAAGTGATGGAGCTGAAAGGAATGGGAAGAAGTTTCACCTTCATTCTTTGTATGTGCATCACGAAAAGAGTCATCGGTAGGGATCTTGAGTTTGGTGCAGAGTGATGCAAAGACAGATTCAAGCTAGGTGGTCAGTTAATGTTTGACTTCCGCCATTGCAGACTACACAGCTGCATTTACGGATGCATTTATGGTGGTATTGATGTATGCATCACGAGAGGCAATAGTAGCACTGAGTTGTTGCACTTCTTGTTGGGTCTCGAGGAAACAAGATTGCAAAGTGTTGAAGCGAGACTCTAGTTCTTAGCTATGGGTATGGGCCATGAGGATGGGTGAACTGAAAAGAGAGTGGGATGGGTCAGAAATTTTTGCAGAAAAATGATATGGATGAATGTGATAAGGGAGAAGAGATGAATCTAATGGAATAGGTCTCAAATAATGGTGAAAATTTTCCAGACTTTTTTTTTTTTTTTTTAACAGCTGCGGGGTTATACTTTGGTCTGAAGAATGTTGTAGTGATGAAATCCCCAAATTATTAACCATAAAGAAATGTGTATTTACTTGGCAACCCAAACACAGATGCGTGACAATAGATCTTGCCAGTTTAATTTGTTTATGTTTATGTTTATGTTCCCCAAGAGTTAGGTATTCAAGGGTTTTACAAACAAGGGTTTGCCCTATGCTATAGCTCTCTAATATACATGCAGGGTCCAATAGTAGTACTCGGCCCAATATCTTAGGTCACTAACTAAGGAGGATATACCATACCCTTAGCCGTACTACCCGACTACCCAGGTACTAGAGAGTATCTTCCTGAGTGCTGTTGTCGGTGACACTATAGTAGTCCAGCGACCGATAGGTTTATCTAAAGAGGGATTCAGGAAATCTAGGCCGATCCATACACAGGTGTTGTCTGATGCGCTACCACTCGAAGGGGTACCAACAGGGGTTACAACGGTGGCCAACAGATGTGTGCTTAAGAACCACTTGTATTTTCTGCATGTATGAATCTATCAACCGTGGGTTTATGCACGTAACGACAGATCTTTGTGGCTTAAAGACGTCGGAATACGTCTCTACCCTGAAAAAAAAATACCCACAATTTATGCCAAGGAAAGTGCTCTGATACCACTTGCAAGATACCAGATATATAAAATATGCAAAACAGAAATAAAATGCTAGAAATGGCAGAATAACAGTAAAATATCCAACATAATCTTCACAATAACACAGAAATGATATAAGAATAGCAATAGAAATAGCACTTTGATTCAGAAAGAAATGTTCACAGGCCTCTTCGAGGGGGCAACCTCCAATCGAGCAGCACTCTGTTACAATAATCTCTAAGCTAGGGTTTTCATACCCTCGACCCTTATTTATACTAAATATGTCTATTAAGAGAAGCATCTAGAGGAAGATCCTTCTAGAAGCAGAAGCTTATATTAGGTCTTCTTACATCTGCCTTATTCTATTTTATTGAAAGGCCTTATTAATATTGACCTTTATTACATCCGAATACATTGATCTACCTATGTGCGGGTTAGGACCTTAACAGAATAAGTTGTGCACAAAAGAGTATGGTGAATAAATTGTACACAAATTTGAACCATAATCTCATCATAATATGTGTGCCTACTTATAATACCATAGGCCAATGGACCACTATATGTATTAAAACACTTTTGTGTGTGTTAGGATTTTCTTAGTTTTTGACATGCCTAAATGACACAATTAAATTTAGGTGTTCCTTGTGATAAAGTTTATACATGATTGGCGTTCACTTTTTGTTATGCCAACCCTGATGCATGCAACCACCATTGCCTTATTATTTTCCTTAAGTAAATAGCATTGCAACTAACATAAATGAACATCAAAATCACGATATCTTGTCATGCATTGACTATCATCAGTACTCCACAAATCCTCAAGATAGAAGGATATATCAAAAAGAAAAAGGTAACAATGATGATTGATTCTGGTGGTACCCATAATTGTTTCTGGTTCTAGTATGATTTTCCCTTCTTCATTAATCTCTAGTAAAATAGTTTGGAATAGGATATTATCATTGATTCTTTAAGAAACAAACATGGAACATTGGATGTACACGTGAAGATGGAGGCAAATCCAATTTGTAAGCCATACTTAAAATCCTTTGAAACACCTTATAGGGGGCATAATATTTGGGTGATAATTTATTGTCTTTCTTTTGTTTCTTGAGGGACATCTTTTTATAGGTTTATAGCCTAAAAAATACCCAATCACCCACTTCAAATTCCCTTTCACTACGATGTTGATTTTCTTGTTTGTGGGATATAGCTTTGCAGGACCTAGATTTGCATATGAGACCTTATGTATTATAACTTAAGTCCCCCCACAAGCATGACTTTGATTGGTTTGCAGGTCACTCGCTACGGGTAAATATATATGGAGCTTCATTGCGACAAAGAGCCTCCACGCGAGGATTCTCCTGCAAAGGCTTGTGGGCGAAAAAGGTCTTGTTATAGAAAAGGGATGTATCTTATGCATGAGGATGTGTTTGATTGGCTCGTGGGACAAGAAAATAAAATAATCCGGGAGGCATATCAAAGTGCATTTGTTAGAGGAAAAAGAGATTCAAAGATTTATTGGCACAGTCTCTTAATTAAAACCATTTACAACTACTCTTAAGAGAGGTTATGGAAATTTTCGAAGAACTAACGCTTGTGATCCAAATTTGGCGAGGGAGACTCCTATTAGTTCAGAGAACACGCGATTTGATAAACATTGAGTATTTTAAATAAAAGAATGCTAAGGACCAGCACAAATAAGGCAGCCCCTACAAGGATTGTAGGTTAAAAATTTTAAAGAAGATGATCAAGGAAAAAATGGGGGGTTACTATGGCATCTTCGTTTGAACCTTAGAGTACACTCTACATATTAGGTGGAAAATTAGTAGGGGGGAGTTTAATTTTATCTAGAAGAAAAAAATATTAATGGGAGTTGTTGCAAGTACAACATTATCTATATATTAATCTACATTTGAACCCTAATTCACCTCCTATGATACATTAAAATCAATAATAACATGGGTGCTTGTTACTATAGAATGGGTTTGCATTAATTCTATTGGGGAAACACATATTGTTACCTTATGTTGCTAAAATCTGAGAGGGGTTAGGTCGCTAAAGAATATTTCACATGTATATATTTCATCCTATAAGTCATAGCCACAATTATGCCATGCTAAACACTTTATTGTCAATAAATTACCTCCATAACCCTAATAAAACTTTTATTCCACCTTCATTAAAATCCTTCATTCAATTCCCTATATAAGAACACAATTTGTCTCTTTGTCCTAAAAGTCTATTTGATTGAAATATTAGTGCATGGTAGCTCTATTTATTGATACTTAAGGCACTATTTAGGTCATTATGATTTTTAGACCAATGGCCAACACTACAAAAGTAGAGGAAAATGGAGGATAAGCATGTTTCATTAGCCACAAAAGAACATGAAATTCACATAAAGGTAATCCCATGAAAGTCATGAATTTAAATTCCTTGCAATATTTCTCAATTATTATGAATGCAACTCATTAATGTTATGGGACAAAATCTCACTAGTTGGACAACAAGATCTCCCTAAGATTAGCCTAGTAATTATATACAGAAAGGGGTTTATTCCTATGGTTTCCCTAGATCTAGATTCAAACACATGGATTCATCATTAGCCTAAGGATTAGTGGAGATTGCATACCTTTATTTGTAGGTTTTTCTTTGTATATCATGGTTGTTGCAGACCTCGAACTCTATATCCAAGCTCCATAACTTTCTTCATGTACACAAAAGACAAGCAATAGCTCTCTACTTGGGATTAAAATCCTAGATTTAATTTGATTCTAATCATATCTATAATAGAATGAATCAGATCTAAACATTCATTAACTGGAAAAAAATGATATGGAGGAAAACCAATGATGTATTGATTAAGACATAGATAATACACACAATATCATACCTTGATGAAGATGCATCCTTCCTTGAATCCTTGCTCCTTTCTCCTCCCTTCAGCTTCTTGGTCAAACTAGGCTCACTAAATTTTCTCTATGATGGATGGAACAAACACCACTAAAATTGGGCAACATAGCATTACTTATGAATTATCCCCCTCTTTCCCAACACTTTCCTTTGTTATATAGTTCTTTGGGGGAGGCTTGGGAGAGATTCTATATATTCTAGAGACCACTAGAGACTCGAATGATGTGAGTTCCTAGGCCCTTGACATGAAGACACAACTCATCCCTCACCTATAACCTTATAACTCCTTGAATCTATAAGTTTTACATATCCTCGCTTGTTGAGATACTAATTACCAATGAGGATCCTCGCTTGTTGTCTACTATGTATCCCGTGTGGACCTCCAAAAAGGGCTCAAACCTTAAGGAAAAAAATCATTATGGATTACATCTTCTTATGGATTCCTCTCTGGCCTATAGGGTGGAAATTGAGGCTATAATAGATTCCCCCTAATGTGTGAGGTTGGGAAAGGAATGGATGTATGAAATAAATTACAATAAAATAACATCCATGTGAGGCAGTGTGAGGAGAGAGAAAATGATTTTTGGAAGTCAAAAAAGTCCTACAATCAAACACCAAGGATGATAATATCAATAAACCATACCCTAGGTAGAAATTCTCAGACTCTGAATGAGCATGGTCGCCAAACAATACATTGCAGATCCATGATATGAAATGTTATACCATGGCCACCAAAGAATACATAGTGGATCCATGTCATCAATAAGACCATAAGCATAAGACAATACAATGTGTATCTACATAATGAACTTAATCATAGCCACCAACAAATACAATATGGATCTATGAAACAGTATATAGAGATCAGGAAGATAATGAGCACTGAGGGAAGTGCCCCTGAAGTCTTCAAAGTACTCATATATAAGTGGCATACTCCATCAAAACTTGGGAAGGGATGTTGTAAAAGAAGGATATGGCCCCAACCCAAGGTCTTCATCCCAAAACCTGATGGTACGAATTTGCAACATGCAAATAGATGAGATGATGTCGAGCATGGTAGAAACCGTCTGATTATCAATCATTGATGTATATCATTAACATATATGAGGGGAAGCATCAATGATGAATATGGAACCCAAGGTACCTAGTACAATCTAGTAAGTGTGAATATATGAGTTGGTGTTGAACACTCGTAGAATCAATCGATCAAGGGTCAATGGTGTAAACCCACTATCGATCACGAGGATCCCTACCACTAAGGATTGCAAGCTCTAAGGTACTAGCTAGTTGCTAGATCCTTTTCCTAGATAATGTGTTGAAGTTGATAGGAATATATTTTTTGAAGGAGGGCCTTAATGTATCCCCCATCATTTGACATGAAGCATGCACCAAGAGATGATGTGAAGAGATAGTATCGTAAAGTACAACTAACACATGGATGGTCAACCAAGAAATTCAATAAAAAAATAGATGGTCGACTCAGGAATAAAATTCCCTTGAACATATAGTATGACACAATGGTGACTTGGCAGCAAGACACAAGAGTTAGACGAATATAGTGTAACAAAGTAGGAGGTGTTGAAGCACTCTCCATAGTGACTGGAAGAGTAACCAACTAGAGGAGTATATCTGACTCATATTATTAGGACGACTCATAGGCAAGCTAAAACCCAATTGTTTGATGAGGACTCAAACAAGTGCCATTTTCAAGGGATACTTGACTAAGGCTTCCATTTTGATAATAGACCAATGGTGAAATCCCCCCCACTTTTTTTTTATTTTGTATTTTTTGTATCTTTTGTGGTTTAACGAGCATGAAAGAATGGCGCAAGTATTCTCATTCTCCTTCATGGTTTAACAAGCATGAAATAATGATTTAAGTATGATTGATGTGTCTTTTTGTTTAGTTTTATCAAGCCCGAAAAAGAGTTAAAAGGATACTTGTGAGTGTATTTTTATGTCCTTTTACGAGCCCCAAAAAGAGATAAAAGTATACTTGGTGGGAGAGAACAAGTGGCTTAATATCATGCTCCTATGTTCCAAGCACATGGAACCAACGTAATCAATGAGGAATGCAAATGGTACTAGAAAATGAGATCCACTATTAGTAGTTGTTCTCTCCCTGGGTAGGTGGGTGCAAAACTAAGTCCAACTAATGCAAGAGGCGGATGGTCAAGGCTACTGCAATAATGGTCAGCGTGATATGAGAAAATAGCAAGGAAAATGTGGGAGGCATGATGTAAGAAACAAATTCATAGGCAACCATTAAGCAATAGAAAAAAAGTTCAGGAACCCCCACATGATATAGCCAGAATATAGACGAAGAGAGGGGAATGAGGCTCAACTTCAAGTCATGGTGGGGCTAAAGAAGGGCTCCTGGGCCTACAGAAAGTTGCAGCATGGGCACTAAATGGAATTCTAGGTGATAAATAGTGCACCCATGAAGGGTAGGCACTACTAGAGAAGGTACGATGTGCAAAAGGAGTTTCTATTATCGCAGTCAGTCAGGTTTGAACCTAAGGAATTTTGGTGGCAGTATGGATGGTTAATAATGCACGATAGGAAATGCAAGGAAAAAACTATCCCTATATACCAGTTGAAGAACATGTACCTCAAGATTAGTGGAATTCTCCATCTTCATAAAAAAAGTCCCTGTAATCTTGTCAACACGTGTAAACCAGATTCTGGGGGTCAAAACGCATAGTGAAATCTCAAAAAAGAAAATATTTTTGGATTTTTTGGATATGATAAAAGAATTCACACCACACACCTATGTACAAGGCAGTACACATTATGATGTTTTATGCAAAGTATATCCCATTGCTAGGCTCAGGCCAACGATCTTTTTCATAATCAATGAACTCATGAGCCAATGTTGGCATCATATCGCACACCATGTCGGGGCCATGCCACATAGAAATGAATTTATGCAATCAAATATACTCATTGTGAGTAGTCTCGTGAGCTAAGGAAGCTCCTTAATGGGCTCCATCAACACATGAAGGAAGTATGAAATGTGAATCTTCAAAGGAAGGGGAAGAAAATAATTTGGCTACAAGTTCCAAAAAAGATAACCAAGGCTTAAAAGGGTCAAGACTATAAGGTCTACTGGATGCCCCAACAAATGCCCCCAATCCTAGATTGAGACTCATCATGCTAACTCTCATCAGTTCCAAGTTAGGGGTTATGTATTCTCAATGATACTCATATTCCTTGGGCTTGTATATGGAAGACCTAACCTCCAGGATGGCCTCTTCTTACGAAAAATAAAGATCTAGGATGTCATGTGAACTTGGATAGTCAACATCCCTTTTGGGAGGAGTAGGCCAATCACACTCCATATGAGGATGTATTTCCATACCAGTATCATCGGATGATGGGGATATTGTCAGATCGAAAATATCAACCATGGTGGGTAGAAGGGAAGGTCCATATGATTCAACATCCTTGGGGCGAGGTACCACCTGTTGGCACAGAGGAAGACCCAGGGTTCAACGCTCAAGAGCGCACCAACAAAACCCTAACTACTGGCCATTTCAGCAACACCTGCAAAGCAGATGAAGTCTCACCCGAGGTAGAGGCAGGGGTGGTTGCAGGACTCATATGTCTACAACCTTAGCTGGGACATTGATCTGTGATTATATCTTTTACAGGGCACTTAGCATAGATCATTCATCAATATTTAACCCTTATGGTACTTCGCAAATAGCACAGAGAATCGCAGTGAATACTTATACTAAATATGATTCAGTACTTACCAAAAAAATAAATAGATTCATCAAATCAAGCACTAAGTATCTTATATATCAGATCTAGCATTCATTCATATATCATAAGCACAGAGAATAGATAGATCTATTTAATCACAGCAAGTACTTAGCCAAGAAGGATATAAACACATTAGGTCGAAGCACAGAGCACAATACACATAGTTACCATGGTTCACCCCCACTCTGGGGCTACGTCCACAAAGTCTTCTTCTTTATATTATCTCAGTCAAGCGGTTACAGCACTGAGCTTCAGTGACCCTTACTTCACACAGGACAGAAGATCTGTGAAGCTCGCTAGATCCTTCTTCCTTGCACTTCAGCACAAAACTACAACAACTTGCACTTATCTTTTCAATCTCCTCACAATCATGCACAGAGCACTTGCGATATACATCCAATCACACAGATCCAGCTACTAGCACTAAGCCTTTAGCTATACATTACATAGATGTACTACTACTTACATTGCCTAAGTATCTATTTATAGATTACAAAATGGGCCTATGCGTCAGTAAACCCACGGTTCGACATCCTTTCCCTTTACATCAACCCAAAACCCTAAAAGGGACCCAAAAATAGGTCTTGCTTCCTAATTTCCACTTCACGTTGCACTCCATCTTTGGCAAGCTGTCGCAGTCCCAAAAATGGTCAAATATGACCAAGTATTCTTCAAAACTTGGTCAAGGGCCAACAGGCCCCCAACACTCACCTATGACTCATCATGAGTCACTCAGGTCTGATCAATTCCACCTCAAACACCTCAAGCTTGGCTCGAGCTGCTTCGACCTGTTGCAGTGCGACAGCCTCTTGCTTAGTAAATTCCTAGATCACTATGTCATTGAGCGGTCCTTCCAGGCATTGTTTTGCAGTGATGACAACATGTTCGAGTTCATCTCCCTGGATTTCAAGTTCAAAGAACAGTTAGCATGCCTTTTCTTGGATTGGCTAAAGTCGTTGGGAGACTTCCATCACTTTACTTTGCAACGTATGTACCTATTGTTGGGTTGTGCGTTGTTCTGCGAACCTCTTCATTCTTTCGACTGGGGTCAAAGTCTCTATCTGCGCATGTAGTGTGTCTGCATGTTGCTTTTCTTGTTGGACTTGTGCCTCCAATGTTTGCAATTCTGGATTCTCTGCGAGGGTTTCATAATTCTGGGTGGTTCTAGCGCTCAGCTTCTTGCATTCCAAGGAAAAGGTTTTTAATCAACCAACTGCACTTCGAGCAGTGGCCTCTCTTAGATCTCTTATTTCTTGGGGGGTCTCGGGCACAGTGCGGAGCTCCAGATCCATGATGCGCTATTGGAGTTGTTGGATTACTTCTTCCAGTTGGGTCACCTGTTGTGGGAGATGGTCTTCCATCTTCACTTCTATGACCGTCACAAAGTGCAGTGCCTTGTGAACCTTTTCCTGTACTTCAAGTTGCTCTGCTAGCAATTGTGCCTTTTCCTCGTCCCACTTCACTTTCAGAGAAAGATTTTCCCATTTTGCCTCATTTTGTTGTTCTAGAAGTGCTTTATGTGCTTGCATCAAAGCCTGGGTGGCTTGTGTTATGTCTTCTTGAGCTCATCGAAGGTGAGATTTGACTTGATCAGCGATCTGGTGTAATTGAGTGGGCTCATTGCATGTTCCTGATGTTTCTCTTATTAAGGGCGCTGTAGAAACTACTTGGATGGACTGGAGTGCCTGGTGCACTTCTTTGAGTTCGCCCTTGATTCGTTTGAATAGCTCCTCCTTCTTTTCTTCTTGCTTTTTTGCGAGCTCTAGTGAAACATCATTCAGCACGACAATTAAGAAGTTGAAGTCATCCGAGGTAAGGGTAGTTTTAAGCATTGTCTGGGTGGCCTTAGCTTTCTTTCAAGAGGAGGGTTTTGGTGGCATCATATTTCTTTTCATGGAGGGATCCTCCTCCTCTCTAGATGGAGTAACCTTGCCTCTATTTTGTTCAACTTCTGTACCGCCTAGCTCATCACCATCACCTCCCTGCGCAGGTGAGATCGACGTAGTCTTCGTGGACGTGCTAGGGACATATTCAACTTCGCCATCCTTATTAGTCCTGCTTGACCTAGGTGTATCCGACATAGCTTTAGGGATTTCCTCATCGAACATGTTTGCGGGGTCCACTGCAACAAGGAGGTATGCTGACCATTCCTTGGTAATCTCCTCCAAGTCATGCTCTGTCAGCTTGTAGTAGGATTGGAGCTGTTGTTTATGCTCATCACCGCACGCGGTAATATAGGTGAAGTGGCGGTCCGCACTAAACTTCATCAAAGGTATAAACCTATGAAGTATGTTTGGGGTGATTCGTGGTGTATATTGAATTGCATTCTTCAGTTTGTTGAAGTAGGTGTGGAAGATAGCATTGGACTACCACTACTTGTTCATGACTTTGGAGTACCACAGCGTACAGAAATTTGCGACTAGTGGTTCGAAAGGTTCAATCTCCGGAAAAGTGGCTCCCTCTGGAAGTTCCCAAGTGATGATAGTGATGAGTATGAGCAACCAACTAAAGTGGAACTCATACCCTTGGCCCTGCGCTCCTCTGCAATCTAGCTCTAACCGGTTTACAAGATACTATGCCCAATTCATCTGTAGTCCCTTGACACACTTCCCTACGAGGTCAACTACGAAGCCAGTCACCTTTGTTGGTATGTTCTTATGAACTAACTTTCCCGCGATCAACTGACATGCAAAGCGCACTATGCCACTCTAGATAGAGGCTACCTTGTAGCCTCACGTACCCTTCTCTACGTTGCCATAAGTTTCCTTTATCCACTATGCTAGTGCTCGGTCTAAGGTCTTTCCTGGGTAAAAGTATTGTGGGTCAGGGCCTTGCATGTTAAGTCCTCTGATTCAATTGATCAGAGTTGGATCCACAGTGATGCGGTGGTCCAACCATAAGTATTTTTCGTGGTAGAAAGTAACAACAACCTGACACTTGCGTTGACTTCCTGGTGTCTTCCGAAGTGATGGATCTTCATTACGTTGAGCAATGTGGACTGTGCGAGGTTCTGGGTCCAGGACTGTGGGATAATATTAGGATTTCTTCCTTTAGTCTTGGTTAAGTATTTATGTGGAGCTAACATGTTGTAGTTTTTGCGATCTCCAAGGTTAAAATCATTAAATTTCAGTGTTGCGAGCTTATCCTGGTAATCACGTACTACGTGCACCCCTTTCGAAAGATACACGGTGATCAAGGTGTACTCAAAGTCTCTGGGTACACTGTAACGGTTAATATTTCCACTCAAAGGTGGTATGTCTCCAGAGATCAGCTTGGCATTTGCAATATTATCTCTGTGCTTTGTTCTTGTCTCGATCGTGGTTCTGGAAGGTCCTGCTCCATGAGAAGTGGAGGGAGAATCTTGGACTCCTCATGTCGATGATTCTTGCACACCTGCAGACATCCTTCTCTCTGACATGACTCTCTCAGCCATTAGGTTAATCAAAACTTCTTCAACTGCTTTCTCAACAGCACTGAGCTCGTTCGACATACAAGCTTGGGTCCACCAGCTCAGGTGTGAAAATGAATTCAGAGGCTACGATAAATAGTATGGGAACAAGGAAATGATCACAGGGTGAAGTAATCTCAAGTTTCGGGTTCAAATTCTCACTTAGAAAAAAGTATTCTCGGTGCGTGGCGCAATGGACTAAGTAGGGAAACTTAGCAATGGTCTTCTTGCAACGGATATGGGGCCTTCATTAACACCATGGTGTTGTCCAACGGTCTAGTGGGAACCCATAATTTCTTTTCGACCCGTTCGGGGTGGAATTCGAATGGGTATATCGTTCCAATGACTATATTGTTGCGCCATGGCGAAGGGTCAGATGTCGTTGTTCTAATATCTCGGTGAAGCTCAATTCTTGTGATTTTTCCTTCTGTAAAGTTTCCTCTGTAGTCTTCTATAACTTTCCGATTTTGTCCCTCTTATTACTTAGCTTCCTAGCCTTTTTCCCAGTGAGCTTAGTCTCAGTCATCCTTTTTCCATTATGAGTCTTATCTTCTCTCGATATAGTCACTTTGCGTTGCTTAGGTTCTTTCTTCAGATCCAAAGGTAATAATCCTTCATCATATGGATTAGGTATTTAGGTCTTCTATGGTTCCTCTAATGCTCTTATAGCTTCGACATCCAGGTCCATGGTGTTTAACAATTGAGATATGTTTTATTGTTCCTCCATCAAGTAGGTGATCCTTCTAGTCATAAATTCCATGAGTTCTTGCTTCTTCTGTTCTAGGGCTTCCTTTTCTTCTTTCCTTCGGATCTAGTCTTTTTAAATCTAGATCTCTCCTAACAAATATATAAATGGGGCACGGTCCTCAATAAATCTAATGACTTCGAACTCTTCCTCTGTCGAAGTTCCATGGGTACTCATAGCTATCTGGGTAATTTTGCCACATAGGGTTACCATTTTTCCTTTAAACAATCTTATGGTTCCTAATGAAGGGACCAGAGTAGGCCTTCCTAGGGTCTCCCAAGTGATTTCTTTCATAATGTCCATCGGTGTTCCCTCATCCAGAGCACAGTCAATGTCAAAGTCTCCTATTATTACTTTGATTTTCTCTTTTTCTTTGAAGATCTATGACAAACTAACATCCTTATGATCATCTAGGGTTTCTTTTATTTTCAGCAACATGATCTCTGATTCTTTCTGGGGTTCTTCCATAATTTTAGTCTCTTGATCTCCTTCAGAGTTTTCTTGTTCCATATTCAGTTTTTCAAGTTTAGCAATCATTCTAGGGCAATCTAATACTTCATGGTTCATAGTTTTACAACAGAGGCAGCTAGGGTTTCTCCCAGGGCATTCCTTAGCAAGATGTCACGGTCTTCTACAATTGTAACAAAGATTTAATCCTCTCTTTCTTGTCCATGATCCCCAACTCTTCTTATACTATGTGCTAGGATCATGATGGCTAGCCTGCAAAAATTTATTTCTAGGATCCTGCATCCATTGGTTAGTCCAAAAATTCTTTCTATGCATAGGTATAACATATCTTTCACTATTCCTATCAAACCTATTCATATCAAACATTCTTTTATCTAACAATGCTCTAGTTTTCAAGCTAGGACAACATCTATCAAGCGTACCTAAATTCATGCTTCAGAAACAAAAAATTTCCACTTATCTTAACTATATAGAGCACAAATCTTTCAGATATAAAACTTGAACTATTCTTACCTTTACTAGAAGCTAGAGCTTATAGATCTTACCTCTTTTCTGCAGAAATTTCTACTTTTACCTTTCTTAGAGAATAAAGTGTTCAGATATCGCTTCTTTTCTTCAGTATCAACCTCTTTCTTGCAGATCTGACCTGTTTCCTTCAGATCTGACCTTTCTTTCTTAGCACAAAGCTTCATAGGTCAAGTAGAATATTGCGCACTAGGGCAACAGATCTACGCATAGAGCTTATTTCACACAAAGCTTTTTCTTCTTTAGTTCCCAGCAATCACAGTTTCGGGTCCCGGCAATGGAACAATTTGTTGGCACAGGGGCAGACCCAGGGTTCAATGCTCAAGAGCACACCAACAAAACCCTAACTACTAGCCCTTTCGGCAACACCTGCGAAGCAGATTAAGTCTCACCTGAGGTAAAGGTAGGGGTGGTTGCAGGACTCAGATGTCTGCAACCTTAGCTAGGACATCGATCTGTGACTATATCTTTTATAGGGAACTTAGCATAGATCATTCATCAATATTTAACCCTTATGGTACTTCGCAGATAGCACAAAGCATTGCAGTGAATACTTAGACTAAAGATGATTCAATACTTAGCCACAGAAATATAGATTCAGCAGATAAAGCACTAAGCATCTTATATATTAGATCTAGCATTCATTCATATATCATAAGCATAGAGCATAACTAGATCTATTTAATCACAGCAAGTGCTTAGCCAAGAAGGATATAAACACATTAGATCAAAGCATAGAGCACAATACACACAGTTATCGTGGTTAACCCCCACCCTGGGGCTACGTCCACAAAGTCTTCTTCTTTATATTATCTCGATCAAGCGGTTACAGCATAGAGATTCAGTGACCCTTACTTCACACAGGATAGAAGATCTGCGTAGCTCGCTAGATCCTTCTTCCTTGCACTTCAACACAAAACTACAACAACTTGCACTTAGCTTTTCAATCTCCTTACAATCATGCACAGAGCACTTTCAATATACATCCAATCACACAGATCCAACTACTAGCACTAAGCCTTTAGCTATACATCACATAGATGTACTACTACTACTACTACTTACATTGCCTAAGTATCTATTTATATATTACAAAATGGGCCTACGCATGGGTAAACCCACGGGCTGACATCCCTTTCCCTTTACATCAACCCAAAACCCTAAAAGGGACCCAAAAATAGGTCTTGCTTCCCTAATTTTATCTTTGGCAAGTTGTCGCAGTCCCAAAAATGGTCAAATATGACCAAGTATTCTTTAAAACTTGGTCAAGGGACAACACCACCCAAGGATCAACATACTTGAGGGATCCACTGGTAAAAAAAGAGATAATATTAGTTGGAGCAACGTGTGTAGGAGGAGACGGCGGGGGAAGGGGAAAATTTCCCATCAACAAAGGATATTTAAACATTTCTGAAGTGATGTTCATATAAGGCTGTGTGGTATCATTGACAAAGGGTACATTAGACCCCACATTGGATCCAAGGTCTGGGGTACAAAATGCAAGTTGATTGATTTTCACTATTTTCCCTTGATCAGGGAAGTGTAAGACCCTAAAGGTCGATGAGACAACTGCATTCATCTTGTATAACCATGTACACCCTAGTAACAGATTGTACTTAAGAGGTGCGTTCAACAATCTCCACATCAACAAAGATAGTCTTACCACCTAACTTGATGGGTAAGGCGGTGATTATTCCATGGGGTTGGAACATGTTTCCGTCGAATGCTTTCAATAGTGTAGTAGATGTATTGAGCTTAGGAGAGACAAGGGAATTCCAACAAGAAATAGACATGATTCAATTCGAAGCTCCTTCATCTTCCATTGTCTGATAGATGTTTTCCCCCATTGATCGCACTATGATCTAGAAGGAGACTTGATGGGAGATCCTATGAGTAACTTGAACAATTTTGAAATTTATCAAGCTCGACTCTAAGGGATCAACCCCACCTATGGTAGACAAAAATAATTTTTTCTGCATTGGGAAGCTTTGGAGAACTTCGAGGGTAGACATGGCACGTGGTGCCTAGGCCAAGTCTTCCACAATACTGTAATTGTGGGCAGCCCGTGTGTTGGGATTATGCATATTGCATCGAAGAAAACCCTTCAAGGGAAAAAGTGATGTGTCAAAATATGGCTTATCAATAGGAAGAGGGCCACCATGCTAGGAAGACGATGTTTCTTCTGGTGCAGCATGGGAAGGCTCTGTAATGTCATAGTTCTTAGCTCGCATTTGCAAATTGATCGTTTGGTTAGACAAGAAAATGGTATCATTAAAGTAAGACCCCTCATGGGGAGGGGTACATTCCATGCCCCCTTGTGGAGGGGAAATATTTATGGCAACCATGTTTTGTGGTTGAGGGGGGGAAGGATGGGTTAAGAGAATAGGGTGTTGGGGGGCCTAGTGTTGTGAAAAAAAATTGATGGATTTCATCCTTTCGAGGAAACTGATGAGTGGGATGGTCCTCCCCACAAATCGTGCAGGGAAACCAAATTTTTTCTTCTTTTTAGTGCCCCCCTCCAGGGTTTTTTGGGTGGAGGCAGTCCCTTTCTTAGTATTGAAATTTTTCCTTTTTTTCCTTTTCTTTTTTCCTCCAAGTTGTTGCAAATTCTTTGGTTGGATGGACTTCATTGAATTCACTTCTAAGGTCTGATTAGGGACTATAGCATTTTGAGCACTAGTACTAGAAGTTGATGGGTGTGACTTAATGGACATTTGACCCATGTGATAATCTAATTGTTTAATATAGGTGTGTGAAACAGAACCAAGCACACCATTGACATGGGGTCCTGGGTTTGATGGCCTCAGAGCATTTGAGATGATGTCATAAATTGTGCCTGAATGAGAATAAATTAAATCTACATGTTGGGCACGCAAAATGTCCTGCTCCTCGATGGTCGCCCCATCCATAGCTACATCTCTGACAATGGGTGGTTGGAGGGACTTGGTGAACCACTTCATAAGGAGTTTGTTTGGAATATTAGTCTTTATCATCCTACATCTTCTTCGCCACTCATGTATATAATTGGAAATGTGAGTGGAATTATATTGACACAGTGAAGTCAGGAGACCACTTCCTATCTCATACTGAATGAGAAATTGGTAATGCGTTAATAACACCATTGTCAGGTCATTGAATCTTTTAAAGGAACCACCTTTTAATTCTATGTACCATTTTGTGGTATCTCTCGTCAAGGATATATGGAAAAGGCACAGCTTCACACTATCATCCATTAACAAGTTGGATGAACACCATAAATGGTATTTCATGATGTGTTTGGAGGGATCCTCCCTTGGAATTCCATCAAACTTAGGAATATATGAAGGTAGCTTGGAAGGTATTGTTGGCCATGATAGGTTGTGGGAAATACGATCATTCATTAACTATGAAGAATCATTTGAATCTAATGTTCTGAGGAAAGTAAATGATGTGAATGAGTATTAGGATGGAGGTGATGTCTCTATTCTCCCAGATGGACCTTGTGGTGGAGGTGGAAGGAATTCCACCCCCCATAGAGACCAAGGCTCGCCCCCCTACTAGAAGAAGATCCAAAGGTGGGAATCAAGATAGATGGGATGGGAGTAGAAATGCTTGGTAAACTAACATATGGAAATGATGACATAGCCAACATCCCCCAAATTGAGGGACCTGTAGAAAATGGCATGGATGGTGTAGGTCCAATGGAGCTAAGCAGTGGTAATGTGGACATCACTGGGATTCTCCCTAGGGGATTTCCCCCTATCCCACTTGAGGATGGGATCCTAATCTCAGCTACACTAGACAAAACACTATTTCCAAACATGGTGGGAGGATGACTAAACAAAGAGAAATGTGCACTAAAAAGTTACCTCACTTGGACAAGTAGAGGTGTGTTTGGTTCAGTCAAAGGAGGATTAAATGTTTTTGGAGTACTTTCATATACCACTTCTACCTCGACTAAATAAGTCTTTTCGAATCAAATTACAATCCCTTCAAATTCTTCGTTAACTATATCACGTCGCTCGATAGGTGGTTGTTCCTCCGCAATGGGTTCAATTCCTTGTAGTCGACGAAACCAGCATGGTAGTTCATCCATGATGAATATACTATGTTAAAATACAAACACAATTCAACCTACAGATGACCTAGACTTAGAACAAAGAGAACACACCTAATCAAAACTAGGATAATAGCAAGCAAACCAATGGGCTCAGGGGCCTTTTGAAAACCAACCCTATGGGGGAAATGAAGTCCCCACACGATTGGCTAGTGAAGGTATGAGGAGAAGTTACAATGATCTATGTAAAACAACCATGACTGGTCCAAGAACCATTTATTAGGGTGGGCACCCTCTTGGGGAACTATGACCATGAACAAATGTCTGCCCCAGGTACTATAGACACATCCCACCTACAATCACCTTTGTAGCTCCCTAGCAAATGTCACTAAGTCTACCACCTAACAATCAATGGTTGGGTGAGAAGTCGTAGGTCCTACCACAGATAAGGGCATGGTAAAAAATCATGAAGCTCCAAAGGCATTAACCAATGGAACCCCTGTATACGTAGCAATCGAAGCAGTATCACAATCACCAAAACAAGAAGAGAGGGGTAATTTCCCTACTTGCCTCAATGCAACCTCATGCTTCACTCATGTATTAGAGGAGGCTCCTGACACAGTGGTTACAAGAATGGATTTAACACTCTTTAATGACTCCTAATTTTTTTTTTTGTGGCCTTGGAGAGTTTAATCTCCACTCCTAATCCAAGGCCCTAATCTTAGCTAATGTCGGTTCACTATAAAAATAAACATGTCTAATTAATTATAGATTATGTAGTTTCTTTTTATGGTTGTTTCTTAAGTCCAAGGGAAGCAAATGAAAATTTTATGATGTTTGGACTCTTGAAGCAACCAAGCAAATGTAAGATTGAAAATGAAATTCGTTCACTTCGATGAACTCTAGCTATTGGAGGGAGAGAGACTTTCATTTTTCTTTGCAAATTTAAAAATTGACCTCACACACACCACATACCCAACAATCACTTCAGATATGAAACCAAACAATGCTCTCGGTGCATTCTCTTCACTAGTGCTTCAAAGGCAATCAAGCATGCAACAATCTTTTTGTCTTTTTTGGTTATTTTCCAATTGTAATGCAACGAATATTCCTGATCTAAGAAAGAAAGAAAATTCAAAAGGAAAACCAGCAAGAAACAAAAATCAAGTGGGTTGTAGGAAATTGGAAATGAGGTCGGATCAGCCCACTCCAATGTCTCTACAAATATCACACTCAAAAATCACTTAGAGGGGAAGATCTAGCTATGGGAAATAGGCACACAAGGACAAGCAATGCAACTAATGAAAAACACAACTAGATCTCTTTAGATCTATTGGGTTATTTTCCCAATTTCATTGAAACTCTTAGACAACAATAGAACCTATCCAAGAAATGGAAATCAAACCACACATATGCACTCAAGAAACACTTGAAAGCAACTTAGGTGACCAAAAATACTCAAATAGAGACAATACTAGATCAGTACAAATTACTACAAAGCCCTATTGTTCAGAGGATGAACCTAACCTTAAACTTTTGGGTTTTTCTCTACAAATATGCAATTTTTATAGATCCTTGCAGGACATAGCCCTGTCAACCAGCGAGGGTCCTCGCGGGATGCCTATAATGCAACAAGCGAGGACGTGAAATTTTTTTACTTTTAAGAAAGATGGACCTATTCCAAATCTTCCAAATCTGTATCATATCTCTCATATCTATTGGATCTAGGCTCTGAAATGATCAAAGGAATAAAATCAAAAGAAAACCATAATCAATAGAGGAAAGGATTGGAAAAGAGACTCAAACTAGAGAAGAATTTTTTCCCCAACAGAGTTTCCAGTTCTATTATGGGACAAAAGATCATAGGAATATCATTGGTTGGACAACAATATATCCCTAGGATTATCCTAGTAATCCTAGAAAAAAGGGGGTTGATTCCTATGGTTTCCCTAGATCTATATTCAAACACATGGATTCATCATTAACCTAAGGAGTGGTGGATATTGCATACATTTTTTTGTAGGTTGTCCTTTGTATATCCTAGTTTTTGCAGACCCGAGACTCCAGATCCAAGCTCCAGAACCTGCTTCATGCACAAAAAATACAAGAAATACCTCTCTACTTGGGATTAGAATCCTAGATCTAATTTGATTCTAATTAGATCTATAATGGAATGAATCAGGTATAAACATTCAATAACTGAAAACAAGTGATATGGAGGAAAAACAATGATCTATTGACTAAGACATAGAGAATACAAACAATATCATACCTTGATGAAGATGCATCCTCCCTTGAATCCTTGCTCCTTGATCCTCCCTTCATCTTCTTGGTCATGCTAGGCTCAGTAACTTCTATTTGTGATGGATGGAACAAACACCTATGCAATTGGGAAGAATAACATTACTTCTGAATTCTCCCCCTCTTACCCAAAACTTACCTTTGTTATATAGTTCTTTGGGGGAGACTTGGGAGAGCTTCTAGATCTTCTAGAAACCACTAGAGACTTGAATAATGTCAGTTCCTAGGCCCTTGACCTGAATATACAACTCATACATCACCTATCACCTTGTAACTCCCCAAATATAGAAGTTTTACAGATCCTCTCTTATTGATATACTAGTGACTGGCGAGGATACTCACTTGTTGTCTACTATTTTTCCCGCGAGGACCTCCAATAAAGGATCAAACTTTAGGAAAAAAGTGCATTATGGATTACATCTTCTTATGGATTTCTCTTTCGCCTATAGGGTGGAAATTAAGGCTATAAAAATTAAGTTTTATATGAATGACTTAGTGAAGCATTTGGATAGGTATCTATACATGGGAGTTTCCATCGGTAGTATAGCCTTACAAATTTTATTGATCAATCATTTACTACATGAAATTTTTTCTTAAAAAATGATTATATTTTCTTATGCATTGGTATTGCCACATAGTTTTATTTTTTCTCATCTAGACATCCATATGAATGAGATCTAGCATAACTAAGTCATGATGTAGAATTTTTTATAGATCCATTAGGGTACTACAGATATTCTGAAGGTCCTATCACAAGATCCACGAAATGGGTATTGGATGTTTTTGGTAGAGAGAATCATTAACTTGTGACAAACATACCCACCAAAACTATAAAATACCTAGATCATAGTTTAAGCCATGTAGGACATTTATTAGACCTGTAGAATTTTAAATTGAATAAATTTGTAGAAATTGAGTTGGGACAGTCATGTTTTAAGGGACCTGTTGAAACAGAACTAAAATTTTGTTTTTTGAACAAATTTTAGTATCCTGGAGTCTTTACATTTTTTAAATTTTTCCAGATCTAATGAATTTGAAATACACTCGAGACATATTCTGAAAAAATCAATGATAAAATTTAAGTGTTTCTAAATAAACATCGGGATATCGGAGTTCGCGGTTTGAAAATAACAAAGTTCAATACACTTTAAATCCCGATGTTCCGATTTCCCGATTTCCCGATGCGCTAATCCTATATTAAATCATTATTATCCTAATCTC
>JASDQU010096313.1:0-17620 GCA_032191745.1 Picea mariana | reverse complement strand
GTATGTATGACACGTCGATGAGCCTTTAACCAAGGTTAAGTTTCACGCCTCCTCCCTTACCCCCTTTTGTGTTAACCATCGGACATGCAATGAGGGTCACGATGAAATGCAAATTATTGATTTGGTGATAGAGGCATGTGATTACTCCTGCAAACAACACGCACATTTATTAGTTATAAAAACTATATAACCATATATTAAAGTTAAATAATAATAAAATCGAACTATGATTAAAGTTTATAATAAACTTTAACATTTATATTTATTAATTAAATCTTAAATACTAAGTTAAGACTATTAAAACTCGATTTATTTAATTAATGAATAAATTTATACAATGATACAAAAAAAAATTGAAATTCTTATGAATTTTGGATTTTAATTTAACCTCATCTAACTAGTATAAAAAATTTATAATTTTAAATATGAAAACTAAACATCTAAATTTTATTTCCAATTTTTTATAAAAAAATTGGGTTATGTTACAACAAGCACAAAGGGCAATATGATAGTTGGCATTTTCCTTCCACTTATCTTCAAATTCACTCACTACATTTTATCCAACCACACTTATGCTCTTTGGTGTACTATTTTAAATTTCCTAAGAAGGTTCAATAAAATTTATTATTATATATTTAGGGACCCCAAAATTGCTTTTCTCCTTTGAAATATAACATTAAATAATTCTCTAAGTTAGTGTCTTTCATAAATTACCTCATTTGGCATGATATATGGGAATCTCCACGAAGTAATGATCTTGGTCCAAATAGGGGGAGAAGGAAGATCTTCACATTCTTTGCAATAAACCAATGACTTTATATTTATACATATTTATTTTATGCATCAATGTATTCTTTAAAATAAAAATAATGCATTAAGACAAAAAGGTTAAAATATTTTAGATTACCAATTATCATAGCAAATTCAAAAATACATGTATGTTTAGGATCCCGTTGCTCTCTATTTACTTCTAAGTCGAACATTCATACCCAAAAAAACATACTTGTTTCTCCATGAATACATATGCTCACATATACAAGTGTCAAAAGAGCCCAAGTCTATTGAACAATAACGATTTTTGTGGTAAGATTCTCTTGGGCTCTAAAGATGTCCTAAAAACAACCTTAGTTTAACATTAATTTATCAACTGAGGATTTGTCTTTTCTTTCAAGAATATCATCAAAGTCTATGCAGATAGTTGTAGAGGTTAAAATCGTGTAGATAAAGAAAATCTGAGTTTATCAATAATCAAGTTCCTCACACATTCATTAAAAGCTATGAAACCAAGATCTTCAACAAAATTATAATTTGATAAATAACATGCTATGAATTAACGACATTAACCAAATTGTTGAATTCATCTAGCTAAGAAACAATAATTCAATCTATGAAAATACTTAATAAACCAATCTATCAATGATTGTCTAACCTACTGGGATAGAAAAACTAACTACTTTATAATTGAGAAGGAACAACAAATGCAGATTTAAGCGAAAGGAACAACAATTGTAAATTTAATAAATGGAACAACGCATGTGAAAATGAGAGGAACTCTTTAAGCAATAAACTACAACAATGGGAAATGGAACAACAATAGATAACCTAATGAAACATCTATCTTCTGTATTTAAATAGCATAACCAATTTATGAAAACATCAACACACTCACGCATTTGTCTTAACTATTGCAAAGAGATTTAAATCACATAACTGAAATCAAATTAATACGATTACAGATTGAGACAATAACTCCTTCCGACTGGGCCCACAGTCTTCAGAAGGTACTGTTGCTAGAAACTCAGTACGCAAAGATGGTAAAAACGCTCAAGCCTTCTATTAATTCCATAACTGGTACAACATTTACAATGGACTGCTTGTACAGATAAATTCAAAGATCTGAATGCTTGGATAATTTTCTTGGATGTTTCTCTATGGTTCATCACCCTCTATATATTACAATGATATGGGTAAATTAATCTATCATGAGGATCGAGAGATCCTCATGATTGCTTTTACTATTTATAAAGATTACAAAATAGAGAGTCAATCTTCCTCAAAACTGTTTTGTGCTTGATTTCTTCGACCTTTAATAGTATAGTCTATGCATCTTCATAATCCTCTTAACTATCTTGAGTTTAACAATAATTATCCATTCCTGCAATAAAATCAAACAATTCAAACCGAAATTCAGAAATTATCTAATATCACTCAATAGCATTTCTAGAAGTCTTTTTAATTATTTTCTTTCCTAATTATTTCTAATTAATAGAAAAGTCAATCAAGATTGTATCATAAACCATGGTGATAAGGAGGATATTTGTACCTTTTTCTCAATTCAACATACCCCCCAACTTACCTTCTTGCATGTACTCATGAAAACAAAGAATTTACATGTACAACAGTGATGCTAAAGGGAGGAGAGGTCATTTCTCCAAGTCTCTTGAACCCATTCTTACTTCTAATCTGTTTAAAAGAAACTTCTTCCTCCTCCTTACAAATTTAATAATTACTTTGATAACCCTCTGGAGGATACCAAATAATAGGAGGACTATATCTACACCTAATCCAAGCATTCCCTTCATCTAGGATCATTCTGACATACCTCTCCAGCCTGAAGGTAGCTGCATGGAAGTTTTTGAAACCAAAGGGTTCCCTATTCTTGAATGCACTTGAGGAGACATCCCATCTTAGTTTGGAAGAAGAAATAACTTCTTCTTTAAGCCCCCTAAAATATGGTAGACCTAAACGTACAACCTATCGGTGGATAGGAGATAAATATTCTACAACATTCTCCCTCTTCATGAATGTGTTGTGCTGCCTAATGGTTGTAAGGGATTTAGGAGGTTCCCCTTTGATCCAGAGGTCTAGCCCAGTCTCCATTTTCATAGAAAACCTTGTGTGCTTTAGCCCACCTGGTTTGGTTATTGGTAAAAGACAAGAATTCTTGAAAATGTATGTCCCCAATGAAAGGATTAAGGTTATCTTTTTTGTTTTCTCCCAGGATGAAGTTGTGAAGGTATAGCTCACACAAAAAGTATTGTACTCCTTCCTCTTGCTATCTAAAACATGAAACAAACTCAGAAACAATGGTGAAATCAAAAGGTTTTTCTTCTCTAATATCCTTTATCCTTAGCAAAAAATAACGTTTTAATAAAAATAAAGTGTAATTAGTAGCAGGAGCCCTGCAAGCTACTATACCAGAATAAACATAGAAAATTTCTTTGATTTTCTCCAAAGCTCCATCTAACTAGCCCTGTACTTTTTTCACCTTTCCTTGAGCTCTGTTGAGCTCAACAAAAGTCTCATTCTCTATTGCTGACATGGCTTGAAGTTGTTTGACAAATTTCTGATGTTTTTCCATTGTTACCATTTCATTTCTACATTGAGCTGGGGTCTATTGGGTTTGTACCAGCTCTTCCGCCAACCTGTTAATAATGACACCTTGTTCAGGAGACTGAAATGTTTCCTCATTCTGAACAACTGTCTCTTTTTTTGTTGGGGCATCTGTCTGGGTCTCTATGTCAATTGTCTCCACAGGAGCAGGAAAATATGTAGGAAGAACTCCTTCATTTTGGACAACCGTTTCTTCTGCTTATGGAATCTATGTTTGAGTTTCTATTTCTGTTGTTTCCAAAGGAGCAGGCAATTATGTTTGTGTTTCAATAGAATTGGTGTGGATTTTTCTCTTGGGAAGTGGGTTTCTTCCCTGTATTCTAGGCCTCTTGGATTTCTTCCTCTCATATGCCTTGTCATCTTTCTCCAACTGTTTCCTTAATTCTCTGATTATTTCTTTTAGTCTACCAACTTTTTGTTTCAATACTTTGATTTTTTTAATCGTTTTTCTTAATATATTGTTTTTCTGTTTCAATTTTCTGATTTATTGTGGCCTTTGCCTAGTGTTTTCTATTTATGGGTAATTTCAAGGTCTTCCCCACCTTGATCAGCTGGTGACTGTTCCGTTGTTTCTTTTGGGTGCTCTCTCTATTCTAAAGGATTATTTACGTCAATGTGAGGTTCTGGATGTTTTGTATCTTTAAGAGATGGCATCTCCATGTCAAGAATATCTAAGGCAGAGTTTGAAGAAGAATTTGGTGCTTGGTGTTCTCCAGACTTGTCTGTGTCTTCAGTAATTGATGTCCCTAATTTCCCCAGTACTTGAGCCATATCTACCTCATAACTTTTGAAGAACAGTTCTGTAAGGTTTTCAAGAGATGATTGTTCTATATGTGCATTTTCTTGAGTGTTCTCATGTGAGGGATGCATAGTTTCCTGCCTGTTTTCAGGCTGAATTGTCTTTTTACCCCTTCTTCTTTTCACAGTAGAGGTTTCAGGAACAAAAAATGTTCTTATTTCTCCTCTTCTTAGATTTTTCTGCCTGTTTGGTCTGATTTTCTGCCAACTAGATGGGGTCTGCTTCAATTTCATACTGGTGTAGTGGAGTTTCAATTTGGGCATTGCCTCCTTCTTCTTGAGCTATCTCAATTCCCTGTGAGGGAATTTATTGGTGGGTTTTGGGTTGTTCAATTTGTAGGGGCCTATCGGCCTCGATTAAATCTCCCCAAGTTATTTGAGTTTGGTTCAAGGCCCTGTTTACTATTAACTTTACAAGTCCATTGTGACTAATTATAGTGACATGGTCTTTATCCTTCTGATTTCTTGTAGCAACTTCATGTAGCATGGCATTTAAAAGAATGGAAAATTTATTACTAACCTTTGTTTTTGTGATGCTAACAATTTGAGGTGGTGCGGCCTCACCACATCATACACCTCCCATCACACATGATATACCTTTGTATTACTCCTGCTAGCTCCCTCCATGTCTTGTTGAGAGCGGTGGGGTTGAGTCCTTTCCCTTTTTTATCGAGTTCTTCTCCAGGTTCTACGAAGGATTACACAACCTTCTTGAGTGTCATATATTTCCTGGTCCATTGTATGCCTTCGTTGGGGAGGCTTGTTACCTCTGCTATAATTTCCTCAGTGACCAAAAGTTGTATGTTTCGGATCACGGAGACTCCTCTTTGCAAGTTTTAGAAAAATGCTAGTGTAATATTTGTGTCATATCCCTGCAATCTGTTGAAATATTCTGTCCGCCCCATACGATGTAAAATTTCCCTTGCCTGGTCAGTTACCTGCAACAATGTGGGCTCTCGGCATACACTTCGGCCGCCCATGTCTTTTGTAAAGAGATGAGGACAACTATCATTCCCGACTGCAACTTAGTTCGGCCAGCTTTTGAGAAAATATTACCAGCAATGGTAAATATCATGGAACAACAAATATATATAAAAATGTGAGTTTCCCCATTTATTGCAATCATTATGATCTATTGATAGATGTGCAGAATATCTCCCCCCTCATAAATCAAGAGGTCGACCTCGACCATCGATATGTGTAAGTGTAATGATGGCAGATAGTTCAAGTGAGGGCTGATTACTACACCACCACCGCCGCTAGGAGAACAATCATTAATAACCTTCAAAATCAATTTAACGGTAAACATGAATAATAACCACTCTTTTGTGGGAAATTCAAATTTACATACCTATGTTCAAAAAATGTTTAAGGAAAAATATCCGAGTAATTTTAAATTTGTTCACCTGTGTATAAATATTCTACATGTCATAACCTTGTTACTTTCCCTTGTTTATTGAATATAACCATAATGATAGCCTGTTTTAAGAAATGAAGTCTTAGGAACACACAAAAAATTTAGAGTTGTTAGGATAAACTTCCATACCATAGGCAGAGTCACTGCTGCCAGCAGGCATCCATAGCCTCGACAGGGTTTCCTTTTAACCCATAGATGAGCCCGTATCCTTAATAAATAGTTTGAATCGTCTTTTCCCAAAAATACCACTATCCTAGTTTGGTGGCCAGAAAACAATAATTCGACTCTCTATATCGTAACCTAAGTGAACAAGCTGACTCATGATGAGACCTCTTNTATGTTATTATCTAATGATCAGGGTAGGTTGGATCGTGATGAACCCCCCTATCCTTTGTGAGAGAAGTTTTATTTCTTTACTTATTTTTTATCCCCCCCCACCCTTTTTTTTAAGGCTCTATTAAGGGAGGCTCATCTACTCCTTAAGAGTGAGGGATGGTGTAAGAAGCATAAGAATGCCAAGTAAAAATGTTCTTTAGACTCCTTATTATGATATGAAGGAAAATTATCATTCAAGTATATGTATATATATAGGGGAAAGAAACAAATTATGGTAGTTAAGGATTATGAACAATATTTAAGATAATTCGGAGAAATTAATCCAAAAACAATTCAATAAGGTATGCTAGATAGTCCACAAAAATGACAAATTGTTACTATGATAATTAGAAGTGATGTTGGTGAAAATTAATTAATTAAGGTCATACCCAAAGGAGTTTCTAACGCAATAATGGCATGCTTGTTCATGAGAAAAGAATCGTGACTTTTGAGAGAAAGGAAGAAAAATAAGGAAAAACCGCAGAAGGAACAATAGTTGTTTCTTTCGAATGAACAATGCTATCCAAAAAAGGAACGACAATGATAACAAAGGGAACAATAGTTGCAACAAAGGGAACAACAATTGTTACTTTCAAATGGACAACACTACTCGTGAAGGGAACAACAATTGCACGAAGGGAACGACAGTGGTTCCATTCAAATGAATGACAACTACATGCAAAGGGAACAAAAATCACACATCAGTTGTTCTGTTTCAAATGAACGAGAACGATAATGTTCAAATTTTTAACCATCTAATTTAAGTGATTGGAAACCTCCCACAGACATTTTTGTTTCAGCGAATATAGGATTGATTAGTTATCAACTAAATTCATTCAATTTTTATGGGTAGGTTTATTCAATAATCAAAGTATTGGATGGTTTGTTAGTGTCATGCATTCATTACAGCCACCGGATTTTTGCTGCGAAACATGACATATTCATCTTCTTGTGAAAACAGGGTTAAAATGAGACAGGAGCAAGGAACATAAAAAAATGCTAATTATATTCATTACTGTCTTTTTTTTTTCTGGTTTTTATTCTCTCAAGTGACTTTCCTAAAAAGTAAAAACTAAAAATTCAATCAAGTCTGTAAAGAAAGCTATATACAATATGTACAGTGCTGGTAAAAATCATAATTTTATGAAGTTAAAGCTATTGGGTTACCTTCCCAGTCAGCTAAAATCTGAACAGTAAGGTCCTTACTTCTTGGAAAAAGGATTCTTTTGAAAGCGGCCTATGGTAGAGTAGTAGCCGATGTCCATTTACCAAAAAAGGAGAACCAGACCCGTCAATGGTAACTAAAGTGATAGTGTCATTATCATGAACTTCATTGATTTCATATGGTCCTAGCCACCTTGTTTGTAATTTTACAGAAACATATTGAAATCTGGAATCATAGAGAAGTGCCCAATCACCTTTCTAAAAGGATTTCTTCTTGATATGTTTGTCATTCCAGCTAGCTCTCTGTTGCTGAATAACAACTTTGCATTGAAGGGTGAACATGCGTGCTTCATATAACTCATTGAGCTGTTGTAAGTGCTGTGTGTGTGCCTCTGTAAGATCCAGTCCAATTTTCTGGGCCATCCTTAGAGTCTTGATCTCAAATTAAATTGGAATGATAGGTTCTTTTCCATAGACTAGATGATAAGGAGAATAGCCAGTAGTGTTACGCCATATCATGCGATAGGCCCATAAGGCATTTGGAATCCCGAGTGCCCAATTATGATGGTTTCTTGAGACTGTTTTTGTCAAAATTGCCTCCAAGACTTTATTATTACTTTCTACTTGTCCATTTTCCTGTGGGTTCTATGGGGAAGTAAATTTGTGTTTAATATGATAATTGCTAGGGTGGTCGTGATTTTATGGGCTATGAATTGTGAACCTTTGTCAGTGATTACTTCCCTAGGTAATCCATCGCATACAAATAATTTGAAGAGAAACTTAATGACGACTTCCTCCATTTCATTTGACAAGGCTACTACCTTTACCCACTTGGTCATATAGTCTATTACAACTAGTTTATAAGCCTTCTGATTTGATTTTCGGTTGAAGGGGGAAAAAAATTCCAGTGCCCATGTCTCAAAATTTTCTACGACTACTTGTGCTTGTAAGGGAATTTCATCATCTTGATTGGATCGACCCATCCTGTGATAGTTATCGCAGGCCTAGACATACTTCTTCGCATCTTTAAATACTGAGGGTTAATAGTAGCCCATTTGTAAAATCTTATGTCTAGTTCTACGATCTATAAAATGTCTGCCACAAGGCTCATAATGACCTGCCTTCAAGGTGTCGTAAATTTCATCATCTCTTACAAACCTTCGGATCTAAAGATCAACCCCTGTGTGGAAATGATATCCACCAATCCAGGTGAACCGTGCACTATGCTGGACGATCAGTTTCCTTTCTCTTGATGATAGGTGTGCTAGTAGTTTCCCAGCTGCTAGATAATTTTCCACATCAACATACCATGGAGTCTTAATAGTGACAACGAATAGATGTTCGTCTGGAAATTGGTCTTCAATTGTCAAAGAATCATCTATTTTGGGTATGAGAGACAAGAAATATGCAATGAGATTCTCTCTTACGGGCCGATCCTTGATGGTGATGTTGAATTCCTGCAATAGTAATAAACATCGAGTAACCCACCCATTAGTAATCAGTTTGTTAGCTAAATATTTAATAGCAGATGATCAATATACATAATAACTCAATAGCCTGTTATATAGTGGCAAAATTTATTAATAGCATGTATAATGGCTAAAAAATCTTTTTTTGTTACTGTATAATTTAATTTAGCGGGAGTAATATTTTTGCTAATAAAATAAATAACATAAGGTTTCTTGTATTCTTCCTATCCAAGGACAACACCTATGGTGATATTTGATGCATCTATAGAAATATGAAATGGCAATTTCCAGTTTGGTCCTCTCATCATCGGTGCCGTTGAGACCATCCTTTTGAGTTTTTCAAATGCAACATCACACTTATCAGATCACTGAAACTCTACATTGTCGGTTAAAGCATGTAAATGTGCCACTGTTCTTGAAACTTTTTCTATGAATCTACGATAATAGCCTGCACAACCAAGAAAACTACGTACCTCAGTTTGTGTACAAGGTGTAGGTAGATTAAGGATTACCTCTATTTTTGTTGGATCTACCTTGATTCCATCTGCAGAAACATAGTGTCCAAGTACCACACCTTCGGTCATCATCATATGAAATTTCTCATGACTCAGACATAGCATGGTAGCAATGCATCGTTCCAATACCTTCTCCATATTACTTAGAGCTTGATCAAAATCAGTGCCATAAGGGGTGAAATCGTCCATGTAAACTTCAAGTCCTTCATTAATTAGATCAGAAAATATGCTCAAAATGGCTCTCTGGAATGTGGTTCGAGCATTAAATAATCCAAAGGGAAATACTCTATATGCGAAGGTACCCCAGGGACATGTAAATGTAATTTTATCTTGGTCTTCCATAGCAATCTAGATCTGATTATAACCACTAAAGCCATCTAGGAAGGAAAAAAACAGATTTCTTGTTAAAGTATCAAGGACTTGGTCAATAAAAGGTAGGGGGAAGTGGTCTTTCTGGGTATCTTTATTGAGTTCTCTGTAGTATACATAGATCCACCATTTCCCATTCTTATTGGGGACAATAACTAGTGGAGAGACCCACCGACTGTTTGAAATAGGATATATGAAATCTACATCCAACAGTTTCTGTAACTCTTCCTTAACAACGTCCCTAAGATGGGGGTTTAATCTTCGTTGGGGTTGTCGGATGGGTCAGGAATCTTTCTCAATATAGATATGATGTGTACAGAGTTGGGGATCAATTCCCTTCATGTCAGGATACTCCCAAGCAAAATCATGTTGATATTTAGAAAGGATCTGAATTAATTTTTGTTCTTTTTGCTCATTCAAATTAGCATTAATATTCAAAAACCTCCCTAGTGCAATTTCAACTGATATGTTGTTATGGACAACAATAGTGTGAATCTATTGCTCCATCAATTCTTCCAAAGGATCTCCTTGTGCTTCATTATCTAAAACAACTTTTAGCATTTGATATGTTGGGTTGTTGATAATGGCTGGGCTGTTAATGAAGCTACTGATCACATCATCTTCTAGTTGGTTCCTGAGTTTGAGAGCTTCTTCCAATGTGAGAGGAGATCGTAGATTTTTTCTGAATATCTAGGTGGTGGGAAGCATTGATGTATGATAGGCGGACTCGGTTTAGCTGGAGGATACAGGATAAACCTCTTTGTAGCACTTCCTCTTGAAATTTTCATGTTTCCTGTGTGACATCCTATGTATGCATCTACTGTTGTGAGCCATGGTCTTCCTAGTATCAATGGGTGTCCATCGATTCCACTTCTTGTGTTGATAACTAGGAAATCAACTGGGTATTCCCAAGAGTTGACCAAAATTTCTATATATTGTAATGTGACAACTAGTTTAACCACTAATCTATCAACCAATTGTAACATAATTGAAGTAGGTTCGAAGGAGGTGAAACCCAGGATGTTACAGGTCTCAATGGTTAGGATATTAATGGTTGCCCCCAAATCCACTAGTGTATTTGGAAAAAAATATCCCTGTATCTGAACTGTTACCATAGGATTCCCTGGGTCTGTTTACTTGACCGGCTCCTACCTGCCTAGAATAAGGTCAGACAAGGCTCCTGCCACGTGAATAGTTGATGGAATTTTATCTTTCCTTACAGGATTCTTCGCACATAATTCCTTAATTGTCTTTGCATAAATTGGGATGTCTTGCAGAGCCTGCAGCAGTGGAATATTAACATATAGATTCTTTAGTTCCCCTACGATATCGAAGTTAGGATATACAGTTGTTTTTTCTATCATTAGCCTCTCAGGAAACGAGGGAGAAGGAATTATGTCCTCATCAAGATTTTGTTGCTCGACTGTGTTTCCCCCCTATTCTACTTCTTCTGTTATGACCACAGTCGAGGGTGTTATTGCTACTTGTATATTATTTTCATTCTCCTTCTCTTGGTGAATGTTACTTTCTTCAGGAGAAATTATGCACCCTGACCTCAACCGGAGTTCGTTTCACCCTACAGAGTTGATTTCCTCGTCCAAATTCTCAATAATTTGCACAAGCTGGGCTGGTCTATTATTAGTAATTGGGTTGGGTTGAATTGGTAATTGAGGGAGCATTTGAGGTTGAGTGTTCTGGGGCAATTGAAGCGGAGCATGCAAAGTGGGATGAGATTGAGGAGCCATCCCCATGGGGCATTGTCAGTTTTGATTCCAATTGGGGGCTTTGGTAGTTGTTTTAGTCCACTATGAAGGATAGGGGTTACTATTTGAATTCTTCCAAGATGGGGTAGGGTATTGCGAGTTAGGCCAGGTGAGATTTGCGGCTGGTTGATTTGGCTAGGTGGGATTTTCAGCTGATTGATTTGGCCAAGGTGCAGTAGGATATTGCTGGGACTGCCAGGTGGGGTTAGCGAATGGTTGGCCCTAGCATGTGTTTCCAGAATTATGTTGCCAACCATACTTCCCAAAAAATAAAGAGGAAGGATATTGTAGCATACCTGGGGGACGATCCTGCCATTGGCGATGTTGATCCATCAGATATAACAATTTTGTTTCCTCTTCCACTTCCTTAAAGACATATTTTAGTTCTGGGAGTGATGGAAATTTCTCTGTTGCATGGTCTTTGGCACAGATGGTGAAAACTCAAACCACATCCAAAGGAAATTCCCTCGGACCATGTTTTTTTCTGCATCGGTGGAAAAATATGGCCAAGGACTATTATGCTTCTTCTTGTTTATGTTTAGCCTGCAGAACATCCAATTGTGTAGTCAAAGTACTCAAAATGTCAGTTTTGAAATTTCTAAAAGATTACCAACTTCTGTTCTAGTAATGTTGCTATTTTTGGTGAGGGGAGCCCGCATTCACGATATGGTTCATGTACTTCCACGTGAACACCTGATGCACAATTGGATAATGTTATCATAAGTTTCTTGATAAATATCACCTTTCCCCATTAAATTAAATGTTTCTAACCATTCATCCTTCATACCTTTTATTAGAGTAGCTTTAAGTACCTCACCTGGTAGTGTACCGTACGGTGATCTTTCCAAATTATATTGAAACCTTTCAACATATTCTTCTAGTGTCTCATTTTCTTTTGTAGTCATTTGAAAGATTTCACCTTTTAGATCCTTGGTTCTACAATAATCTTGATATTTTGTCAGGAAGGCTTGTTTCATTTCATCCCATGAATTTATAGTTCCTCCTAATTCCATAAACCAACGCAAAGCTGCTCCTTTCAAAGTGGAAGGGAATAGCTTCAGTTTCGGGGGTTCAGAGGTGTAGTCATAACCTCTACATAGGAAATCAAATTAGAATAAGAATGCATCAGGGTCCTATAAGATCAATCCATGAAAGGTTGGAAGATTCTATATTGGAATATCTTTCATTGGGGAATTAGCAACCGGATCAACTATATGATTTTACAAAGTGGAAGTCTGGGGTCGCAATGGATTTTGCTGTGCCATTGGTTGAAAATATACCAATAGTCTTCAGGGATTTCTCGGTCTGGGTGTTCTATTTGGGGTGGTTGATTGCTTTGTCCCTTAGGGGATTTAATTGTGCTACCTCTATCTGGAATTTTAGATGTACTTTCTCCTATCAGAATCACAAGAGATCCAAGATCAAGTGGTGGTGATGGGTTTTCTTCATCAACCCCACTGGTCTCCCATTATTCTTCTAAATTACAAGAATTTCCCTCATCTAAAGGGATGAGAGGTGGAGTATATGTACTTTGGAAACTTTTTTCAATCCCTTCAGTTCTGATATGAACCTCAGCATGAGCTGCAGTTGGTGAATTTCCTTCTTGAGCGATTCAGGTAGAACCTTTCCGAGGTCCAACCGAGGCTTGAGATTCATCTTTTTAGATGATTTCATCTATGAAAGTGCTTCTTCCAGGGGGCACCAGTTCCTGGGATTTTGTAGTTTTTGGTGGGGGTTTTAGTTTTTCAGGTTCTTTCTTCTTATTCATACACACTCATACAAAATTATAAGTACATATATAACCTTTATGCATCAACTAAAGGTAGGTGTTGGCACAATCATTTTACTTGTTGCCTACGTAGGTTCTTACCTTCCATTTTCAATACCTCATCCTCCAGAGACACAACCTATGCTATCTTTGACATTCTCCCCAACAACGGAGAAAACATGTTGGGCTCTAAAGATGTCCTAAAAACATATCGACAACCAAAAAAATATCGATAACCATTTTTGTTATCATGGCACTATAATGAGAGATGCTTGTGATATGAATTGATCATGGATTCAATTGGTTTTAGAATATCCCATACAACCAAGATTAAATGAAATATGGTGATCTAGCTCTATGTGTGACTTCATGTGCCAATTACTTCTTGGCCTATCTAATTTAAATGGATCTTGGATCTCATTTTATCCTAAAAATCCGTGACTCCCTTCCTTTCCATTATCAAGTCCAACGTTTAATTGAATTCCAGATATCCATGCACTTAATTCGGGATTCATAGTCATCAGTTTTTTTTTAGCCATTGGTGGATGACATAATTAAATTTCTCACTTGATATCACAATCAAAAACATGAATTGATAATTAAATCTCCGAGAGAGCCTGCATTTTATCTCCGTCGTTTACAGACAAATAATCATTTTTTTTTTCTAATTTCTGGTCTGATGTATGAATGGAAAAGGGAGTGCTTGGTGAAGATAGTTGAATTACTTGTTAATTTTGGGAGAGCTTGAAGGAGTATTTAATAAACATTTATTTTCTATAGCAGTGTTCGATCATTTTGGCTATCTACAGTGGTTTCATTTCCACCTTGACTTCAGGTTCAATCTTCAATCTTTCATCCAGGCATATTCATCTATTTCTTGGGTAGATGAATGTTCTCTCGTATTTTTCAAGGCCATGTATCGCTTCATAGTTGTGATCTTCAAATTCAACATTGGTCTAGGCTTTAGCCTTTGATAGTATACTTTTTCCCCTCTTTGGGATCCTACCTAATATTCCCATTGATTGTGCCATTTGATCTCTCTCAAATTCGTTGAATAGGATTTGTTTGTTTTCTTGCATTGTTCAGACATTGTACTTGCATATCTTTGATCAATAAAAGTGGAGATTGCTTCTTTAATGATGAAATCAAGATTATGTTTGTAAAGGAATTCAATTGTTAACTGCTCTTATTTTTCCTTCAGTTTGAGATTAAAATGTTCTCTAAATCAATGAGATTCAAATCCTTTGCCTTGTGCATTTTCTTCTTTACTTTGACTCCATAATCCCCAGATCAAACAATGAATTGATAGGGCTGGATATAAATTCAAGAAAACTTTATTAGCCTATCCTATGGTTTTTAGGCACCTGCGAGAGTTGTTCAAGATTGATGTAGCTGAATATATGCTTTCTATATACGGAAATGGTGCACTAAGGGAGATGTCATCCTCAAGGAAGAGTGGGAGTGTATTCTATCTTTCTCACGATGATAAGTTTATGATAAAGACAATGCAAAAATATGAAGTGAAGGTACTCCTTGGAATGCTACCAAACTACTATAATCATTTTCGTACTTACGAACATACTTTGATCACAAGGTTTTTTGGCCTTCACAGTGTAAAAGTAGCAGGAGGTCAGAAGATCCGTTTTATGGTGATGGGGAATATATTATGTTCAGAACTAAAGATACATAGATGTTATGACTTGAAAGGCTCATCTCAAGGTCGCTCAATAGATAAAGTTGAAATTAATGAAACAACTACTCTCAAGGATCTTGACCTGGACTTTGTGTTTCGCCTGGACCCATTTTGGTACCAAACTCTTCTCCAACAAATAGATTGCGACTGCAAGTTCCTGGAGTCCCAAAGAATCATGGATTATAGTCTTTTGCTGGGTCTTCACTTCCAAGCCCCTCAAAATTATTAAATGTTTTTGCTATGGAATTCTACTGAGTTGCATGTGCCAGAGGATGCCATTGATGCACAGAGAAGTTTTGATGGACCAGTAGAGGATAAGTGGAATTATACTGAACCTTCAGATTTTGTTGCTTTAATAGAAGATAAAAATGGTGATTTACTATTGTCACATGGATTTGGTGACCCTTTAAAATCAATACAAGTTGGTAAAGTGGAGGTAGCCCTGCCAGGAACAACCAGTAAGTTGTGGATGCAACAATTGGGCATAAACATGCCTACCAAGGCTAAGCAAAGGCTGGCTGGCAGTGAGTCGGATTCTCATCTGGAGGGAGAGTTGTTTGGTGAGGTTTATGATGTGGTATTTCACTCTGGAATCATAGATATTATCCAAGATTATGATATCACCAAGAGACTCGAGCATGTGTACAAATCCCTTCAGTTTGATTCCCTCTCAATATCTGCAGTCGATCGTAAACTATACTCTAAACGGTTTCAAGATTTTATTTGCAGAATCTTTATTGAGGACTCATAACAATTGGGAATTTTTGATCTTGCATCAATTTCATCTTCATGCAGGGATAGGGACAGTGTAGAGGCTTTGTCACGATGATATTTGTATACAGTGACCCTTGAAAAATATAGTTTATTTGAGATTGGCTTCCTTTAGACCTCATATATCTTTGAAACTTCTTTGGTCATGCAATTCCTAGAGTAGATTTGGACTCAATTTCTTTCACATCGATTGGCAGTCTAACCATATTTATAACAAGAAAAAGCTGATAATCCCTGTCCTCAGCCACCTTTACGGCATTGAGATTGACATGTTCATTTTACGTTTCACTACATTGACATGCAACATGGTTGACATGTTAATGATTATGATTTGGAACATTGAATTTCCATTTCAACTTGGCCTAATTCTTTTACCCCAAGTAGCATCCCATCAAATTTGCTGGGAGGTTCATTATTGTAAGATAGCTGGTCATTTTGGTGGCAGCCAGACTCTTGTTGATCTTCAGATGCAGTTTTACAGGCATTGTATGCTTCTTAATGTTGAAACACATATTTGGCCATGTGATTCTTTCATCATGGTAAACCAACAGGAAACAATGGTTATATCATTATTTAGATATTGGGGTTGTTACGATTAATGGAGGTTGTTAAGACAAAGGAGTCTGGAAAGAGTGTTTCGGTTAACCAATTCCAGGTCAAAGATGTAATATGGAAGGCAAATCTAGAAAACACCCGAAATTTTGATGCCTCTGATTTTGTTAGTTATATACGAGTCATCGATATGTACATAACTTTTGATAAGCCACCTCGTTCAAGTGCAGAAATCATGATCTGGATCTCCATCTCATCCTCACGTAGAGAACAGAGGATTTTTGTGGGAAATTGGGGGTTATGTTGCCATTTATTGTCCCACCGTGCACATTATGATTAACATGTTTTTGCAGGCATTGTATTACAGGATCGACTATTGTGTTCGCTTACTGGATCGACTATTGTGATTATGCAGAAAAAAAATTAAAATCACTGGAGCAGCTTGACTAATTTCTTGAGTAAATTTGACAAGCAACATCTTAAATATTCCAGGACTTTAGTGACAATTCTCAGCCACTGGTTATTATGCAAATTTGATACAGCTAAGAAAAATAAGTATGCAAGGGCAACAGGTATAAAAACACAGTCTATTTCTTTGATTTGTTGCATTTGCACTTACTTCTGCATAATATGTTTTTCGCAAATCTCACAGTTTTTATGTAGGATTAGTGCTAAATATTTTTTAGGTTCAAAGACAAACATATTTCATGACGAAGTGATATTTTTCATAACAACATGTTTGCTAGACAACTTGAAGGAGTTGTTACTAAACATAAGCTGTTACACATCATGACGTTTGCTGTTACACAATAACAACTTGCTATCACACAAATTTTTTTTACGCATCCTGATATTTGTTGTTACACGACACACATTCCCCAAAACACCATTTTGTTTTATGACTTCATGTCTCACATTACTCATTCAAAGCGTATTGGTCATCCATGTCTTGAAGCCCATTTTCCATTGCCTTATCCTCCATGACTTCATGCATGCCTACCTTTCTGAGTTGCATACATTCCTTTATCCTTTTTTTCAGTTCATTTTTGGCTTCTTTTTCCCTTCCCGTTTTCCTTACAAATAAAACCATTCAGTTCCCTTTCCATGATTACATTGCCTTATTTTCCTTGCCCTGCTAATCCACACTGCTTGACTGTGAGTTCTTTCCATTTATAGTCCTGCCAAATATTTTTTGTACAAACTCGCGTTGACTGATGTGGGATTCCTTAAGGCCCACCTTTCAACAAGTCTTGCCCCATCGACCTCAACACCTTATCTAGGATATATACTAGAGTCCATTTTGAGTACCTAGAGGCTTGCATGCCTTAAGGGCAAGTTCTCTCGCTGACAATCATGGGAATACATCAACGTCCCTTGATCGTCGAATCTTGCAAGTGGCTCGACATCAACACATCTATTCCCACTTCGCCAGATGTACTCGGGTACCTTGGCACTCATTGACATCAATGGTGAGTTGCCCCACATTGGTTAACGACATTCATCATTGGTCGGTAATCCAATGACTTCTTTTCATGCTCGACATCGACACATTCATTCACATGATTAGAATTGT
>JASDQU010096312.1:22087-42077 GCA_032191745.1 Picea mariana | reverse complement strand
GTCATGAAAACCTTGTTACATAGATTGGAAACTTTGATCCTAACCCATTTTTATATTATCAAGAAAAAAAGTGCAAAATAAGAATTAACCAAGGGAAAATTGCAAGGATATTGGCTTGTTGAATCACTTTGTTTTGAAAAAAAAATTCCCAAGTCATAATAACCCATTGAGGAGGTAAGCCATAGAGGATGTATTAAAGTATACTCTTCATGACCCATGGTAATTCAAGTTGCAGTCAAATAACCAAAAGTAATTTTACCTCTTACTTCAAGAGGGATAGAGCAGTTTCAACCCCTCTCTATATCCACCAAATCATCAGTATCCCATTTCGGTCATCGCTAATGCTTTCAACAAAGGAGTCATGTGTTATCAAGTAGCACCCTACCTTATCCTTATATATGAATCCAGATACAAATACCCGATTGTAATTTAACCCATACTCAAGAAGATAAGGTTGATATGTGACATATCACAACTTTTGGGAAGAAAAAAGAAGTAATGACATGTATTATTTAATAAACAAAACCTAATTAATGTGTGTGTGTATCAAAGTTATTCATAAGGAGAACAAATTTTGGGAAAAAAATAGACTTTAAACTTTGATACTATTGTGATTGTAGAATGTATATTCTTTTCTTCATTAAATTTTAAGTCTCACAAATATGTTGCCATTATTTAAAGTATAAATATTTCAATAATGAAAACACACTAAATACATCGATACAAGGATGTAGTCTTACTTTCCTTAGAGGAGTTTAGAGAAAATAGAGATGAGATTCTCATGCACATTGTTGAAAACGAGCCACCTAACATCTCCTCAATGTCATTTTCAATATCTAGGCCACAATAAACTATTCAGTGGCAACTTTACTTAGTCACTTGGTCAATTTCAGTAATTTTTTCCCAAAATAATTTGTGGTCTCAATGACACATTGTTGATGCCATTTTATGGAAAATATATCAACTTAATTTTCAATGTACATGATACACTCATGCTCAGTTATTGTAGTATACACACTAATTTAGGAATTGTTTATGAACAATTTTCCATTTTTGGCCACCAGTTTGTATATTTTTGAATTAAATACTAGGGTGTGAAATGGCACTAATTGTATGCTTTATTTTCCTACCGGGGTGTAAAAAGGTATTAATTGTATGCTTTCTTTTCCCAATTAGTTTTCTTTTCCTAATTAGGTTTTGGTCAAAATGTCTGCAACCTACTCATCTGTGGAGATATATCGAAGCTTAACTTCTCCCTTTTGGATCATGTCTCGGATGAAGTGATACCTAATCTCAATATGGTTGGTTTTGTCAAGGAATATTGGATTCTCAGAGAGTTTGATACAACTTTGATTATCAGAGTATATCATCTCGGGCTCCAACTCCTAATCAAATAATCCTGTAAGCAATTTTTGAAGCCAGATGATTTCACAACTATCCACACTCGCTTCCATATACTCTGCCTTTGCTAAACTAAGTGCAACATAAGTCTGCTTCTTGTTGAACCATATAACCGTTGCTAATGAAATACTAAAGCATCACACTAGGGTGATTTTCCTATCTACTGCACTCCCTACCAAATTTGAGTCTGAATATCCGTATAGCCTCACTCCATCACCTCCAATATACCTCAATCCATACTCCATTGTACCTCTCAAGTAGTTGAGCACATGCTTCATTGCTACCCAATGTACCTACCTTGGCTCCTCCATGAACTAGCTCAAGGTGTTCACAAATAAACATATATATGGCATGGTGTTGACCAAATACACCAAGGAACCTATCAGTGGTTTGTATAACCTAGGATCCACCAACTCTAAATATGAAGTGACAACCTTCTTCAGGTTGCTAACCATAGGTGTAGCCATTGATCTACAGTCCTCCATTCTTAATCTCTTTAATATATCTACTTTGTACTTCCCTTGACCAAGGAATATATCTCTCGACCATATCTCTAACCCCAATAAATAATGCATTAATATAATATCCTTCATATCAAACTCTATAGCCAAATATGATTTTCACCCTTCTATAAGCTCCTCTACACCTGTGAGAAACAAATCATCTACTTACAACACCAATATAAGAGGATCCATCCCAACAAGTATGAAGCACAAGTAAGGATCTGCCTCACTCTTGGTGAATCCCATAATCTGCAAGTATCCATCAATCCTGGAATACCATGCCCTAGGTGATTTTTTTAGTCCACACAAGGATTTTTTAAGCCTGCCTACATGAGACTCCCTCCCATGTACCTAAAATCCCTTAGGTTTCTCTATATATACTTCTTCCTCAATGATCCCATTGAGGAAATTTGTCTTCATGTCCATCCGATGAATCCTCCACCCCATGATTGAGGAAATAGATATAACAGCTCGAATGGAAGCATATCTGATGACTGGAGAAAATCACTCCTTGTAGTATACTCCCTCTCTCTAAGAGAACCCTCTCACCACAAACCTCTCCTTTAAATTCTCGATGCTTTCATATGCAACATGATTGATATTGAAGAGCCACCTAGAACTCACAACTCATTTCCCCTTTAGTCTTGACACTATGTCCCAAACATCATTCTTCATGATAGAGGTATACTCCTCCACCATGGAATCCTACCAAATTGATGATCTGTCACTTCCCCAAAAATGGAAGTCTCAACACAAATTATTCAACTCATAAGTGTCATATAGTTAGAAAATTTGTTTGGAGGCCTACTCTCCCTAAATGTTCTCCTAGGAGCCTCACCAACATACCTCAATGTCTACAATAACCACCTGGGTATCATGATATAACTGCAAGGGGCTAAGTCCTCCTCCCAATCTGAATTTCGACTGCCTGAATTGGGAGATGTTGATCATTTTCAATCCTTCAAATCCTCTTTCTCATAATCCTCTACCACTGGTGGTGATTTTTGAGATTTATTAGATGCCAAGTTCTCCTCAAACTTAGCATATCTACTTACAATTGTCTTATGTTGCACTGGTATGAAGATATTTTAATCCTTTGAGGTCTCATTATACCCCATGAATATTCCCTTCTATCTTGAAGACTCCAACTTCCTCCTCTTCTCCACGGGTACATGGATGTATACTGGACAACCAAAGATCGTCAAGTGTCCTATCTCCAACTTCACTCCTATGAATGCTTCCTCAAAAGTCCTTTCCCCCAATATCCCGTGTGGACTCTTGTTCTACACATATACTGTTGTGTTACACACCTCTGCCCAAATAAACATAGGTAGATCCTGATCATGTATCACAACCATGGAAGAATCGATAATGTAACAATTCTTTCTCTTCGCAATCCCATATTTTTTAGAGTTGTATGAGACTTCCAACTCCCTCTTGATCCCCGCCTTCTTGTAGAAATCATTGAATTAATTGGAGGTGTACTCACACCCATTATCCAACCTCAAGAACTTGATATTTTTCCCTATCTAATTCTCCACTTGAGCCTCGACATAGCCTTGAACACTCATAAATGACTGAAGAACACATCCTTGGTATTCATAAAGAAGATCCAGGTTTTCCTAGAAAAGTCATCAATGAACATCACATAGTATGACTCTCCCTAAACTGATGCTATTTACATTGATCCACTCATATCTTAATGTATAAGATATAACATTCCCTTGGACCTACTCTCGCTGGTTGGAAAAGAATCCTTGGCATTGTTTCCAAGTGCACACCCTCTGCACAAGATCTTATACTCAACACTGAAGTATGGAAGACCAGTGACAATATTCCTCATAATTAGCAGTAACCTGTAGTGTAGGTGTCCCAACCTCCTATTCCATAGCTCACACAGGTTTTCATTTTCATGTACCAAAGCCTGAATAGGATTTCCCTACAACTTGTATAAATTACCCTCTCTAACCCCAATGACCACTATTGTGTTAGGGATATCTCGCTCTGGACGTATAAGTACTTTCCATCTCTGGAATATAACTACAAAACCCATTTCCTCCATAAATGAGATCGATAGAATTTTTTTTCTAAGTACTGGCACATAAAGCATATCCTGGGCATCAAATAAACCACCTAACTCAAGTCAAAACAAAATTGTTCCCTCTCCCTTCACTACATTCTTGGCATCATAACCAAGCTCCACATGGATACCTAAGTCCTTCTTTGTTAGACTATTGAATAGCTCTCATGCTTCTTTCATATGACAAGATGCACCACTTTCCAAGTACCACGCAGTCCTTGTGTTGTGCTAGTAGAAAGGAAAGACACTAGTGAAAAATCCCTCTCAAAATTCGAAGCAAACTCATCCAACTGAGTTTCTTCATATGCTTCTACCTGCTACGATTTTCCTCTTCCTTTGTTCTTTTCTAGACATTGAGATGCATAGTGACCATTCTTATGGCATGCAAAACACTTGAGCTTATTCAATTCCTTCTTCCCCCAGCTATGATGTACCTCTATTACTATTACCCGTCTTGTTGGGAACCTTCCCTTTTCCCTTCCTTCTCTTACTGACAAGGGTCGGGTTCTCATCACTACCTCCTTGATTTATTCCTTTAGAATCCTCCCGAGTTTCTTCCCAGATACAATTGTCCCATAGCCTTTGTCAATCTGGAATATTTTCCCGAGCACAGACTCCCTTGACAAATGGTTCCCAAGACTTTGGGAAACCATTTAGTGCCACATTTACAATTTCTACATCATCCACTTTCTTCCCAATAGCTGCAAGTTGATCATGTACCTGAGTGATCCTCATGAAATAGTTGATAATATTGTTAGATATAGACATCTGCACTGATCTAAGTTTATTTCTTAAGATCATCTTCTTATTCAAGTCATCATTCTAGAATAAACTTACCAGGGAATCAAACATTTCCTTGGTCATCTTCTTCTTGGATAATTGAGGAATCAAATGATAATTTACTACATCCAATATTACTCGCTAGGATTTGATCTCCTTCTTCTTGTGAGTTTCCAATGCTTGTGGATCTGTCGGTGGAGGAACTTCTTTGTCAACAATCTCCCAAATATAATATTCTTTCAAAAGAAAATTAACTCTTGCTTTCGAAGATAATAGGTTGGATGCTCCATCCAAGATGTCTTTTACTCTCAGATTTGTTGTTTCCATCCCTTAGATATGACAATTTGTCGTGGAAATAACCTTCTACTGAAACTGCCTCTATATAGACTTTTACGCAACCTGCTTGACATGTGCCACACATATGTATGCGAACTGTTGCATTGTAAAGAATGTATATGCACTCTACTCTTCTATTGCTCATGTATGTGTGCACTATGCTATACTGATACACATGTACAGACCTGTAGAAACAAGTTATGTTTCTCTACGTCTGTTTCCAAAAATTCATCCTTCAATTTCCAAACTACTAATTTATAGATCTGTAGAGACATCCTTGCAGATCTGACAGATCTTCTACAAATTGTTGTGGATCTGAAATCTAGCTCCCTCTTAGAGTGAATGCTCTAATTCTATGTCAATTTTCTAATCCCAACACCTAGATAAATCAAATTAGTAGCTCACAAAACAAAATACACTTGATGGAATAATTAATTGAAATAAATAGAAAAGGAAAATAAACCAATTCCAAACACACAAAGATTTATGCCCTTCAGATCATCTTATCATTAGAATAATATCAAAGCTCACAAGGGCTCCCTTACTAAGAAAATGTCCCACTGAGAAATACATAAAACTACATACAACACCTGCAAAACCTAGCAACTCCTTTGTGGTTGTGCAACCCCATACATTCACTTTATCATATTTGTACGTGCCTTTCCTCACTATATCCCACATATGTATGTGCTTTCCTACACTATAACCCACGTACATACACACCCCGTTTGACTTGCACAGTGCGTACAACTCATCCCTACTATTGTGGCTCCGATCTGTCGGATCCTCCTGTAGTTTTCACTGTCACTTCCCCAAAAATGGAAGGCTCAACACGAATTATTCAACTCATAAGTGTCATATAGTTAGGAAATTTGTTTGGAGTTGTTTGGAGGCCTACTCTCCCTAAATGTTCTCCTAGGATCCTCACCAACATACCTCAATGTCTGTAATAACCACCTGGGTTTCATGATATAACTGAAAGAGGCTAAGTCCTCATCCCCATCTGAATTTTGACTGTCTGAATTGGGAGATGTTGATCATTTTCAATCCTTCAAATCCTCTTTCTCATCATCCTCTACCACTGGTGGTGATTCTTGAGATTTATTAGATGCCAAGTCCTCCTCAAACTTAGCATATCTACTTACAATTGTCTTATGTTGCACTGGTATGAAGATATTTTAATCCTTTGAGGTCTCATTATACCCCATGAATATTCCTTCTATCTTGAAGACTCCAACTTCCTCCTCTTCTCCACGGGTAGATGGATGTATACTAGACAACCAAAGAATATCAAGTGTCCTATCTCTAACTTCACTCCTGTGAATGCTTCCTCAAAATTCCTTTCCCCCAATATCCCGTGTGGACTCTTGTTCTACACATATATTGTTGTGTTACACACCTCTGCCCAAATAAACATACGTAGATCCTGATCATGTATCACAACCATGGAAGAACCGATAATGTACCAATTCTTTCTCTTCGCAACCCCATATTTTTTAGAGTTGTATGAGACTTCCAACTCCCTCTTGATTCTTGCCTTCTTGTAGAAATCATTGAATTAATTGGAGGTGTACTCTCACCCATTATCCAACCTCAAGACCTTGATATTTTCCCCTATCTAATTCTCCACTTGAGCCTCGACATAGCCTTGAACACTCGTAAATGACCGAAGAACGCATCCTTGGTATTCATAAAGAAGATCCAGGTTTTCCTAGAAAATTAATCAATGAACATCACATAGTATGACTCTCCCTAAACTGATGCTATTGAAATCGATCCACTCATATCTTAATGTATAAGATATAGCATCCCCTTGGACCTACTTTCGTTGGTTGGAAGAGAATCCTTGGCATTCTTTTCAAGTGCACACCCTCTGCACACGCCCTATACTCAACACTGAAGTATGGAAGACCAGTGACAATATTCCTCATAATTAGCAGTAACCTGTAGTGTAGGTGTCCCAACCTCCTATTCCATAGCTCACACAGGTTTTCATTTTCATGTACCAAAGCCTGAATAGGATTTCCCTGCAACTTATATAAATTACCCTCTCTAACCCCAATGACCACTGTCATGTTAGGGATATCTCGCTCTGGACGTATAAGTACTTTCCCTCTCTAGAATATAACTACAAAACCCATTTCCTCCATAACTAAGATCGATAGAATTTTTTTTCTAAGTACTGGCACATCCTGGGCATCAAATAAACCACCTAACTCAAGTCAAAACAAAATTGTTCCCTCTCCCTTCACTACATTCTTGGCATCATAACCAAGCTCCACATGGATCCCTAAGTCCTTCATTGTTAGACTATTGAATAGCTCTCGTGCTTCTTTCATATGACGAGATGCACCACTTTCCAAGTACCATGCAGTCCTTTTGTTGTGCTAGTAGAAAGGAAAGAAAGTAGTGAGAAATCCCTCTCAAAATTCGAAGCAAACTAATCCAACTGAGTTTCTTCAGATGCTTCTACCTACTACGATTTTCCTCTTCCTTTGTTCTTGTCTAGACATTGAGATGCATAGTGACCATTCTTATGGCATGCAAAACACTTGAGCTTATTCAATTCCTTCTTCCCCCAGCTATGATGTACCTCTATTACTATTACCCGTCTTGTTGGGAACCTTCCCTTTTCCCTTCCTTCTCTTACTGACAAGTGTTGGGTTCTCATCACTACCTCCTTGATTTATTCCTTTAGAATCCTCCCGAGTTTCTTCCCAGATACAATTGTCCCATAGCCTTTGTCAATCTGGAATATTTTCCCAAGCACAGACTCCCTTGACAAATGGTTCCCAAGACTTTGGGAAACCATTTAGTGTCACATTTACAATTTCTACATCATCCACTTTCTTCCCAATAGCTGCAAGTTGATCACGTACCTGAGTGATCCTCATGAAATAGCTGTTAATATTGTCAGATATAGACATCTGCACTGATCTAAGTTTATTTCTTAAGATCATCTTCTTATTCAAGTTATCTTTCTAGAATAAACTTACCAGGGAATCAAACATTTCCTTGGTTATTTTCTTCTTGGATAATTGAGGAATCAAATGATAATTTACTACATCCAATAATACTCGCTAGGATTTGATCTCCTTCTTCTTGTGAGTTTCCAGTGCTTGTGGATCTGTAGGTGGAGGAACTTCTTTGTCAACAATCTCCCAAATATCATATTCCTTGAAAAGAAAAGTAACTCTTGCTTTCGAAGATAATAGGTTGGATTCTCCATCCAAGATGTCTTTAACTCTCATATTTGTTGTTTCCATCCCTTAGATATGATAATCTGTCGTGGAAATAACCTTCTACTAAAACTGCCCCTATATAGACTTGTACGCAACCTGATTGACATGTGCCACACGTGTGTATGTGAACTATTGCATTGTAAAGCATGTATATGCACTCTACTCTTCTACTGCTCATGTATGTGTGCACTATGCTATACTGATACACATGTACAAACCTGTAGAAACAAGTTATGTTTCTCTACGTCTGTTTCCAAAAATTCATCCTTCAATTTCCAAACTACTAATTTATAGATCTGTAGAGACATCCTTGCAGATCTGAGAAATCTTCTACAAATTGTTGTGGATCTGAAATCTAGCTCCCTCTCAGAGTGAATTCTCTAATTCTATGTCAATTTTCTAATCCCAACACCTAGATAAATCAAATTAGTAGCTCACAAAACAAAATACACTTGATGGAATAATTAATTGAAATAAATAGAAAAGGAAAATAAACCAATTCCAAACACACAAATATTTATGCCCTTCAGATCATCTTATCATTAGAATAATATCAAATCTCACAAGGGCTCCCTTACTAAGAAAATGTCCCACTGAGAAATACATAAAACTACATACAACACCTGCAAAACCTAGCAACTCCTTTGTGGTTGTGCAACCCCATACATTCACTTTATCATATTTGTACGTGCCTTTCCGCACTATATCCCACATATGTATGTGCTTTCCTGCACTATAACCCACGTACATACACACCCCGTTTGACCTGCACAGTGTGTACAACTCGTCGCTACTATTGTGGATCTGATCTGTCGGATCCTCCTGTATTTTCCACTGTTCTCTCTTCTCCTCTAACCTAAACTATTATCTAGATTAAAGTCCTTCTTCACCTATCTGAGATAGCCTTGAGAAAAATTCCTTCTCTACTCTCTTTCTCTATGATATAATGGTTGTATGAAGTGTCTTCCCCCTTCACCCTAGCTTTTCTTTTATAATGTTGAGTTCTGAGCTAACCCCAATCTCCAAAGTGATTGACGATTGAGATTAAATCTCACCTCACTTGAGATCAATGGCTAAGATTTAATTCACTAATTCTAATGACTTTAACATTTCATTAAATTAAACTCAACTAATTAATAAAATAAGTTTACTTTAATAATTCCTTTAATTAAATTAAATTACTAAGGTAGAGGGATTTAGACGACTTCCACACATGTAGACACTTAGATCTACACGGAAGTACCTGTCTGATGCTACAAACCTAAACAACACTCTCTTAGCATACTTTTAAAACTACTCTCCAAACTAAAAGTTAACCAATTGGAGAGAATCTCTCATATCCAATTAAACCGAGCAACCTATTGGAATCAAATTGGTCATGCAGAGACAAACTCTACATTATAATGACCAATACAATAACAAACCACAATATTCCCGTATGATCAAGTATCACAAGTTAATATTTAATACAAGTAGGAGTTAATAATTCCAACACTCCCCCTTAATGAGTATTTGTCTCAATGTCTATCAGGTCAGGGCTTCATCAACATCAAGTACTCTACAACACATGCTCCCCTAGATACCAAAGACTCCAACAAAGTCTATATTTTTGTTCAACCAAGGACTTTCCTCCTTTAGACATCATAAATTTGTAGAAGTACATATAAAGAAAAAAGAATCAACTAAAATACATGGGTACCTAACCCTTGCAACCATCAATCTAAGGCATTGTTTAAACATTCTATGTTTTGGCTTTTTTCACTGGATTATAATGATATAAATCTAGGTGAAATCACTCATTTCTATTGTATAAATTACATTTTTTAATTCATTAATAGATTAAGTGTCCTGAAAAACACCTGGGGTGCTTAGATTATATATACTCAACCACTTAAATATACATTTCTAACAATTTCTAACAATATTTCAGACAAAATCCACCGAAAAATATGGTCGGGAAAGAGCCAAAACATAGAGCATTTAGACGATGCGTCAATCTAATTGGTAATAGGAAGTCCTTTAGGCATGGATCATTCAAATTCTTGATGAAATCCCCTTGGATGTGAAACCAATTCCATCAATATTCCAAGAGGTAACCAATGCAACAAATGCAACGACTCTTGGTTGACACTTGACCCTTGAGTCTTTCCTTGTTTTGACACACATACCAACTTTTATATAGGATTTTGATCTCATGACATCACCTTGAGTCCAAAACCAACATATAGTCCACTCATAAAGCATTCAACAGACACACAACCTCCTCCTCCATGTGTTAAAAAACTCCTTATATGAGTGAACAGTCTCCCCCTTCAAGGAAATGCAACATGTGGTCATTTAAGAGACTCAACTTAACTATGCCATATGGACGTGCATCCACTTCCCTCATGCTCAAGAAAGATTGAGTGGTCAATTCAAATTATGCACCCAAACATTAAAATGTGCATCCAAATGTTCGATTTAAGTTGCATTCACATGTCTAGTATATAGACTAAACCTCCCAACTTGGACACACCATAACTGAGGTCATCTAGTTTTCATCTTGGACATACCAAGACATTCTCCATTCATCTTTGACACACCAAGAAATCTATCAACTTGGACACAACAAGAAATTTATCCATCTTATCTCAGACACACCGGGCCATCTAATGCGTAGCTAGAACACACCAAGTAAGCAATTAACTAGTACACGCCAAGTAATCATTATACTACTAGTATCACAACCAATGAATCTTTTGATAAGTCTACCTTTCATTGTGACAAACATAACAATGCATCTATTCTTTATTATCCATTTACCAATCCCATGCACTCATAGGAGAAAAAATGGATGCCATATTCATGTAGATCGAAGATTTTGTGACACACACAAAAGCTTAGGATCTAGAACAACACCACTGCTTTTTTTGTTGCAACACTAATTTTTTAATCTAATAGCACAATATCCTCCATAACCCACTTCCTAATCACTATTTCATTACATAGATATTTAACATACAATAAATTTGATTAGCATAACACCACTAGTAACCCCTCTGATGAGCATGGTCTTCAAGACAAACAACTCCACATAGGAAGGTTACACCAATGTTTTTTTCTTCAAACCACACAAACAATAACTTATCAAATTGTTTGGCGATCAAATCATATTTATCAAAACATGATATCATTTACCATAAGTGATAATCCTTTATTTCTTGTTATTGCATTTAAGATTTGGTGAGGACGTGTCCTTTAGTGTGTCAGACATAGTAGAAAAGGCTTGTCCTGTCCTTTAGTGTGTCCAGATATTCTTGAAGTCATGGCAGTGACCACCACACATTGTACCACAAACGTAGATTATTCGTCCTATAATATTCAACTGTATTGTAAAACTCAAAACTTCAAAAATATAATTTCATTTTTCTTCATGTTCAATTGATGGCATGTTTGATCGTTTAAGCGTCTACTTCATTCTTAGACCAATACCTCGTCTAAGGAGGCATGACCTCCTCCTTAGCTCGGTATTGTTTGCATTTCTTATAATTTGTAGAAGTAGTTATAATTACATTTCTATTTTCTTATTTAATTTCAGCAGTTCCTTTATTAAAATCTAGTAGCTCTCAATTATTGTAGCTTTTGTTTGTTAACATCGCAGGGTAGTGATCTTCGATTGCTAAGCAAGTGGTTGCAATTTCCCTTCCTTATTTAGTTTCATCAATTTATCTATAAAAACATCGTGTTGCAACTCTATTGTTTCCTCATTGTTGTAATTCATTATTTATCAAATGGTTGAGGTGTAGCTGCAACATCTTTTTTTTTTCCAGCAATTCCTATTTAACTTCATTCTTGTTGTGATTCTAGTTGTTGTAACTCATGATGTCATAATTTGTATTGTTGTGACCTGAGTTGTTGTAACTCTGGCTGCTGCAACTCCCATTGTCACAAATATGGTTATTGCAACACTACATCTAGTTTTCTAGTTGACAATTGTGTAATTTTGCAATTCAAGGTAGTTTAGCTCTTTCATTTACCAACACAATGCGATTTAATATCTAAGTATTGAGTACATGTGATATGAAACAGTCGTCACAAAAATCAAAGATATCCTAAATAATTGAACAAGTCACCTTTACTCTTCCGCAAGATTGATTTACTTTTTGCAAGTGTGATTTACTTTCTTCAACTTTGATTTATTTTCTACAAGTGTGATTTACTTTTCTGCAAGCGTGCTTTACTTCTTGCAAGAGTGATTTATTTCCTGCAAGTGTGATTTACTTTTCCACATGAGTGATTTATTTCCTGAAAGTGTGATTTCCTTTTCCACAAAACATGATTTGCTTCCTACAATTGTGACATCCATTTCCATATATGGTGCACGATAGTTCGTAAGTAAGATACGACCTTAGATTTATAATTGAAAAGTTCGTGATTTTCGGTATCGTTGTCGAGGAACTATCAAAAGTGTAGTTGTTGTTTTTCTATTGTGTGGATTTTCATTTCAATAGATTGAGTTATATGATTTATTTTCATCATTTCATAGAATATTTTTCTAATCTTTTCTATGCACATTGTTAGATATCAATAGGGTATATTTATTAGTTCATCCAAAAATTCTCAAAAATTTAATATTGCAGGTACATCTCAAGAGTGAAAGGAGGACAATCATCCAAACTATCTATCACCAACAACAAATTCCATTTCCAAAAGAAAATTTGAAACCTCCACTCAAGAATTTGAGACTGTACAAGTATCTATGCACACAAAGGTTCCATTTTCAAAGGATTTGATCAGTGAACAATACCACTCCGGGGAATTCATCTTTCCTGAAGCACTTTTAGAGATAAAAGAAAACCCTCAGAGAGAAATGGCACATGAAGTTTTCAAGGAAGAAACCTCTGCTTTGGGATTTCCAATTAGAGGAAAAAATGAGGAGACCAAAATGAAGAATATCCCTCATTCAGTCTTGCCAAATTTTCATGGTCTATCTAAAGAAAATCTCGACACCTTCCTCTTCGAATTCGACGTACTTTGAGAAAGTTATGATTATGTGTCAAATGTCTAGAAATTGGATATTTTTCCATCCACACCCAAGAACACCGCACTATGTTGGTTTGTGGGCCTTGGAAAAGACAACATCTGCAAATGGGACAAGATGACGAAGAAATTCCTAGAAAATAACCAAGATTATTGTAAGGATAAGGAAAGGAGAAAGGAATTATTTAGGATGACACAACATGAAGATGAGATCCTTAAGGATTATGTTGAAAGGTTCAAATATAATTTACAAAGGGAATGGAAAGGAGATTTGGCTCCCAAGACACGACATGTCTTGTTTCTAAGAGGAGTCAGAGATGATTGCATTGAACTTCTTGACCTAATGGGTGGAGAATATGTCTCTTAGTGAGAATATGATATTATCTTGAAACTTTGTTTCAAATATGATTCAAATCGATGTCGGTTGCCTCCCACCTATTCCAACTGGCTCATTTTGGCAGTTTTCCAGTTTGGCAGTTTTTTCCTAGTTTTCAAGTCCCTGACTTCTAGGGCCATTTTGAAGCCCTAAACAACATTTTTAGGGATCAACTTTCCAACGGCATACTATGCGACTAAAACAAAGATCATATGAAAAAGTTATGACCCCGAGAAGTTGATGTACTAGCTTACCCCAACGGGGCCCACATGACGTTTTTGTGATTCATCTCCTAGGGTTAGGTTTTTGGATATCTAGGGTTTTAGAATTCCTGTTTATTTTAAAAAAATCTTGGAGAGCCTCATTGTAACCATCTTCTTGTGAATGAGCATAGTTGTCACATCTCTTCTCAGAGATAAGCCGCCACCATTCCAGCAAGCTTATTTTCCGCTGCATTTTATAGTTTCAACTTATTTTCTTATTGAATAGAAACCAGTTTTACTGTATCTATGTTATTACATATCTGTTATTCTTGTGTCTCTGTGTTAAGAATAATAATAATCTGTATCCATTTTGGTTCAGCTCATAAAATCTAGATCAGTGGTATTAGATCGGTCTCCTCCTTGTCATTCTTAATGCATGTCCCCAACGAGGTCAGGGTACAAAGAATTGGGTCTCGATCTTGTTTCTCTTAAGGACAAAATCTCTCGCACACCCAAGTGAACTCTCATGGTGGGAGAAAAGAAAGATGACAAGACATGAGATCCTTTCAAAATGTTGCTCGACGAAGCCCTCATGCAACAGAGGAATGAAATTATGGATAGTTTTGTGCAAATCCTTTGACGACTACCAATAGGTGACAAATCTTCTTCGAACCGATGCACTTTCCCCTTCAAGGTACAAATAAACTTTGATATTCCCATATTTGAAGGTCAAATAGACGCATATGTTGTAGACAAATGGTTAAATCTTCTAGAAGGGTATTTTTATGTCCATAAATTTTTGAACAAAGAAAATATTATGTTTGTGCTCCTCAAAGTCGTCCCCCATGTTAAATATTGGTGGAAGAATTTTTGTGAGAAAAAGGAAACAGAGGAACCCTCATTATTTACACTTGCGCTCACGTGGGAGTTCTTCATGGATGCTATCAAGGAAGAATACTACCCTGTCGGAAGTTATGACGACCTGTATACAAAATGGATCACAATGTGGCAAGAAAGAGACCAAGAAGTGCCAGAGTTCACAAATATCTTCCATACCTTGCACACTAAGCTAAGTATCAAATATTCTGAGTGACATCTGGTGCTCAAGTATCGCAGTGGTCTACATAGATACATGCAAGACAAAATGGATTTTTGGACATCTCAAACTTGGGCGCGACCTATCAATATGTCATTAAAATCGAGCAAAAGATTAAACAAAAGACGTGGAAATTTGGTCCTGGGACCCCTTCACATCAGAAGCAAGTAAATGGAAGCCCCAACCCACAGAACAAAGGATCGAGAAAAGACGGATAGCCTCAGGACAACTAGTCTAGGCCACATGTAAATAAGGACACCGAAAATACAAAGAAAGATACCGAGAAGTGGCACAACTTCCATAAGAGACCCTGGCATAAAACTATTGATTGTAGCTCCAAGAAATCACTAGTGGCTGAGGTGAAATCCTATGATTCATATGCGGGTTCCGAATCTAAGTCAGAACTAGAAATGGGGAGATAGATCATTGATGCAGAACCCAATGCCAGTGTTGCTACCACCAAGGTCTAACCCGGTGAACCAGATGAGCCAGAAGAAGGTGAGCACCTTTTTCATTCATATATGTGGGTAAAAGAAACCCCACTGCAATTTATCGTTGATATCCAGAAGAACCTCATCTCATAAGAGGTCGTCAACTGGCTAGCCCTGCCGACAATGGCACACCTGTATCCCTACAACATTGGATGGCTCCGCCAAGGAATCGATATATGCGTCAACCAACAATGTCGCATGTCGTATGGCATTAAGACCTTCAAAGATGAGTTATTGTGTGATGTTTCTCCTCTCGAAGTTTGTAATTCTCTTTTGGGCCAACCTTATTTATGGAAACTTCATGTTGCATATGACTCTAGGCCTCGCAGTGTTATTATTACTTTGAACAAGAAATTATACAAGATACCCGATGTAGTCCCACCTAGTGCTATTTCCTTGATCTCTTCCAAATAATGTAGGGAGGTCATCTCTTAGACATTTCCGACATTTCCGACATTTTCCAACAATCGCTCCATAAAACATGAACTATTTGTGTAATTGAAAAGTATGTAAAATGTCAGAAATGTGACTAGTTTGATTCTCTCTTAGAGTGAGCGAAAGATTGCGGCCACATCCAGGGCCTCCATGGCCGACCTTTCCACACAGCAGAAGCAAGTAAACAAGGTCATGGAAGAATACAAATATATCTTCTCTTGACCTACCGATGTACCTCTGCACTGTCAGGTCGAGCATCTCATTGATCTGACCCCCAACGCATCGCTTCCCAATGGTCCAGTATATCGTCGCTCTCTGTTAGAGAATGAGGATATCAAGCGACAGATTCAAGAACTGCTCCACAAAGGGAATATCCGTCCCATCTCATCGCCTTATAGGAGCCCAGTTGTGCTGGTGCAAAAGAAATATGGGACCTGGTGACTTTGCATTGATTGTTGGGCCCTAAATAAAATCACACTAAGGAACCAGTACCTAATTCCTAAAATCGACAAACTCCTTGATCAATTCAAGGGGGACAAGTACTTCAATAAGATTGATGAGAAGTCTAGCTACCACTAGGTCCCCATAGAATAGACAGATGTATGGAAGACAACCTTCAATTTAAAAGAAGGTCATTTTGAATGGTTGGTCATGCCCTTTGGTTTGATAAATGCTCCACCAAATTTCATGAGGATGATGGAAGATATCCTGTGACCTTTCACCAACAATTTTGTAGTGGTGTATCTAGATGACATCCTTATCTACAACAAGACTTGGGAGGAACACTTGCAACACATTCAATAAGTTCTGCACACCCTGCGACAACAAAAGATTTATGCCAACTTGGAAAAATGCTCCTTCATCATGGACAGGGTCCAGTACCTAGGCTACACCATGGATTAACATTGTGTGCATGTGGATCCAAACAAGATCCAGGTCATTCGTGACTAGCCAACCCCAACCACACTCACAGCTTCTTAGGCCTTGCCAATTTCTATCGCAGGTTTGTGTTGGGATTATCCCATATTGCATGGGCCCTTAACCAAGTAACCAGGGGTGGTGGTAAGAAAAAAAATTTGTGGGGCATGTCCCAACAACAAGCGTTCGACGATTTAAAGCAGTGCTTGTGCTCAGCCCCAATACTTTCATTAATAGACCTACAATAGCCCTTTTAGCTCAAGACAAATGCTTCGGACTATGTCGTGGGCACAATTCTCACTCAGCACGGCCACCCTGTGGCCTATCATAATGAGACACTATCTGATATTGTCTATAATTACCCTACTTATGACAAAGAAATGAACTCCATTGTGCAATCTTGTCGCTAGTGGAGACATTACATTCTCGGCAAGGAGACAATGATCCACATGAATCATAAACCATTATAGTTCATGCAGACATGGGAAAAATTGCAGAATGATCACCATCATAAGTGGTCCACATACTTGTAGCAGTTCCACCTCAACATCCAGTATAAAATAGGTAGTACCAACCAAGTCGTTGATTGCCTCAGCCGACCTCTAGTCGCGGAACTCACCATGGTGCTAGACTCTTGTGGCCACAATGCCTCCAGATGGCCCAACCTCTATGAGGCAGACTTCCCATCGTTAAGGCTTCCGGACCTGACCACGAACTGGGGGGTTTGAGCCACACGCAATATTGCTGAGGGAGGCAAGAAAGGAAGCGTGGTGGACGGAGGGAGACCGGGCATAGAAGAATGAAAAGACGAGAGCGGAAACTCTCAGGTCTGAGGAAGGACTGAAGGAGGAATAGTGAGTTTTGATCATAGAAATTAGAGATTGAACCAGGAGAAGGAGAGTAACCTTCATCCTGATCTAGTTTTCAGTATTGGGAGAATGACAGTAACCTTCATCCTGAACTTCCATTGAGCTGGAAGTAAGAGATTGAGTCTCAAATCATCATGGCTTAAGCTCAGGGGTGGCCAGTGATAAATCCATTGGGAGTGACTGAGCCTATGGTTGGGTGGAAACAAGCACCCCTTTCAGTAGTCACATCACACTCTATGGTTCTGATAAGTGTTTTCTTGCCTTATTCTTTTGAATTGAAAATAATGGAGGCATGCGAATATTTACATGTCTATAAAGGTTTCTTTATATGTATTAAATGATTAAATTATGAATATGCATTTGTTTCCTTGAGAGAATATAATTGCGCTTGGAGTTCCATGCACCCAAATTTAATCACTCAAAGGCACCTTCACCAGGGAACTACATTATCGTTCTAGAGTTGAGTGAGTACTTCCCTAAATGCGGAGGTTGAATCTCGCAATCCCTATGAGGATAGAGTCTATTAAGCACTGGAGAGGTAGTGAAGATATAATTAGGATCTCTATGAGGTAAGAAGAAACCCAAAACCACTTAAGTCCTAGACTTGATGAAGGAGTGCAATAGTTGTACTGAAGATTCCTCTATGTATTAAGTCTAGGAGAAAGAGCGTAACGCTTTTAAATCTTTTATGATCGACGAAACTAGGGAGGGATAGCGAGAAACTCAAGTATCAAAAGGGAGTGTCCTTTCATTTGGTAGTTGAATAGATGGGATCCATTCAGGAAGATCTGTGGTCTATCACAGCCGTTAGATTTGAGGAAGGAATGCGAGCGTTAACGCCTCGACCCATTCATACTTCACAAGATCCACACATCAGGAGATTCGCAAGTTGGTGCGACTAAACTCTCAAAACCCAAAATTGCGACGTGATCAGGACTATAGATCTAAGGATCTATTGGGACCTTCCTTTACCGTCAAATTTTCGATATCGAGGATTCTCACATCGGGAGATTCACACGTTGGCGCGACCAAACTCCTGAAACCTGAAGTTGTGATGTACTCTGGTCCGTTGGATCAAGGAAGGCCATGGACCATCGATCCAACATGAGCAGGTTAACATAAAAGTACGTGGGAATTTGAAAATCCCTATGAGCCCAGCCTAGAAGAGATAAGCACCCTTATGAAGAACATATGAGGTCTAAGAGGCAAATTTTTCTCAAGTTCGTAATCTTAGGAGGGAAAATGGGAGTTGAGACCCTTACATTAGGGCTCATAGGGAGTAAATTGAAGGCTGATACCTTTGAAACATTTGAGATCTTCCAAGCGAAGGAAGAAAGTGAAAGCTCAGGAGGAGGAGCTACAGTGATCATTGGATCGATCATCGTGAAAGATCTGGACCGTTAGATCATAGTCTATACAATGAGGAGTAAGCGCAGAGTAGAACAGATCTCAATCGTTCAGTTAGAGCGTAAAAGAATCATGGATTCCTAATCAAGGTAAAGAGCACTAACGATAATCCTCGAGGGTACATCAAGGGAAAAGGGTTCCAAAGTTTCGAAATCATCAAAACCATCCATCTAGGAGGACATGTGGTGAGAGGCAATCATTTTGCTGACTCACAACTCAGGGAAGTAAAAGGGTGGAGTTGTGAGAAATTTTGAAACACGAAACCGCAATTTGATTTGAGCTATTTGATCATGGGGAGTGGTGAGCTGTCGATCTGATGCTCGCAAATATCGAAAAATTGGGCATCTGGGGAAAAGAGGAGAACCAACCTCCAAAGTCGTGAAATGCAAAATTGTGACTTGATCATTTCCATTGATCAGAGGAAGATGGTGGACCATAGATCTAGTCTTATCGGGAGTCCACAACTCAGGGAGCCGAAAGTAGAGTTCTGGGAACTCGTGCAATGCGAAATCATGATTTTCTATGAGTCATTGAATCGAGGAGAGATCTGGGCCATTGACTCATTTTGAGGGAAGGATGAACAAGTGAACTTTGTAAGATGTGAAGATGTGAGACATGAAATTGCGACGTGCCTTTTGATTTGGCGAATGGTCACAGTGTTGGTCACATCAAGGAAGGGAGTTAGCCAGGAGAGCTAGTGCCTAATTTCGCTAAAGCATAAAGGCGTAAAGGAGGAAGCTGCGGGTTCCATACAACCTGCGTTTGAAGGGAAAGAGATCTTGTTAAGTGGATTTGAGGTTCTTCCCTGACTTCCATTGCCCAGTATTAGAGACC
>JASDQU010096310.1:1186-14051 GCA_032191745.1 Picea mariana | reverse complement strand
AAGCCCAATCTATTGTCAGAAGCATCAGCTGGATAAAAATCTATGTTACTAGATCCGTGAGGCCGGGGGGTTGGATCCACGGATCCCCAGATTGGAAACGGATTCGGATTCGAATCCACCGGGATCTGTCTAGGATCTGCTCTGTGTGTTGTAACTGTCGAACCCCACTCTTCATAATAAGTATGACCTGCAAAATCTCGATCTTTCTCCCGCAATTTGATCGAAGAGTCGACAAAAGAAGGTGTTCTGGTTGGACCAGTCAAGGGCAAGAATGTTTATTAAATCAGGATGGTTTGTATTACTGTTGGGAAGACCCCCCAGTGCACGAATGGACCCACGCTTCTGTTAAATTTGGCAGCATCGACAGTCATTCTCCAATGAGAGGCCATATGGGCCACCCTGAGGCTAGCCAGGGAGATTTGGAGAATCAACCAATCTTGTGAGGTATTGACAAAAGCCAAGGGGAACGCACAAGCTCTTTGAATCAAACCAAAAGTCAGGACGAATGAGATGCTATGTAAGTCTAATGCAAAAGTCAGGGGGAATTTACAACCTCTGTGAGCATAGACAGTCTAGTGCAAAATTCAAGGGGAACGTTCAACCTCTGTGAGCATAGACAGACTAGTGCAAAAGTAGGGGGGACGTACAACCTCTGTGAGCCTAGTCAAGCCTTGTGAGCCATGAGCAAAATTCAAGGCATCTAGCAAAAGATAGGTTGAATATAAAATTCCTATGASCTAGAAACAAACGATATTCCTAATATTACAAATGATATAAATGTATTGATCTAGTGCGTTGGCATGTATAACATTATCCACCATGAAGAGAAATTTGAATTGCCTTGTAAAGAGTCGAGTTGTAGAAGTCAAAGTTGCATGTCTAAGTCAAAGACATTGTTGTCAAGTTGTCGCATGCTGCATGCATGCATGTTGCATGTTGCATGCATGTCTAGTTGCATGTTCCATGCATGCATGACATGTGGATGCTAAGTTAGTACGCATGCATGCCAAGTCAAGGGTGAGTTGTGACTAAAGTCTCAAGTCTAGTTCGAATTTCGAACTAAAGTGTGAAGCTAAGTTATGTTAAAGCATGCAAACAAGTTCCTAATTCGAGCCATTCACTTCTCCTCTTCACTCCTTTATAAGGAGAGGTCGACCCCTCTCTTCAACACAATGGTTATGCAGGTTAAGGGTGAATGTAGAGAAAGCATAATAGAGGCGCATATCAACATATAGAGGCAGCGTATAAAGGCGTGTAACAGTGCTGTAGTAACAGCATAATAGAGGCACATATCAGCATATAGAGGCAGCATACAAAAGCGCATAATAGTGTTGTAATATCAGCATATAGAGGCAGCATATAAAGGCACATAATAGTGTTGTAATATCAGCATATAGAGGCAGCATATAAAGGCGCATAACAGTGTTGTAGTAACAGCAAAATAGAGGTGCATATCAGCGTATAGAGGCAGCATACAAAGGCGCATAACAATGCTGTAATATCAGCGTATAAAGGCAGCATACAAAGGCACATAACAGTGTTGTATTATCAGCGTATAAAGGAAGCATACAAAGGCGCATAACAGTGTTGTAGAGGCAGCATATCAGAGGTGCATTTCAGTGCTTTAGAGGCAGCGTATCAGTCAATTAGAGGCAGCTTCAACAGCTCATATCAGAGCTGATACATCTGAGTCTTTGAAAGCAACTCGGATACATCTATATCAGCAAAGTCTCTTAGTTCTCTGTCAGGTCAGACTCCAAAGTCAACTTGGCAAGCTCTTTAAGAGCAGAGTTTTCATGGTGGATGTTTGTAAGTAATCTTACATTATTAATGCAATAAAGGAATATCGTTTGCTGGGGGTTTTCTCCCTGTACAGGGTTTTCCCAGGGTATATGTGTTGTTCCTGTGCATGCTTATGTATCTTCATGATTATTGCTATTCAGTTATGATTCTATATTGTTGAAATGTATTAAGCTGGAATCAAAGTGTTGGAGAATTCAAAGAAATAATCCGCTTAAGAAATCAAGCTCAAAATTTAACAGCTTCGTAAAAAGCAAGCTGTGAAATCCAGAGGTATTCTCCGGCAGCTTGATCAAAGAGCTGACAAAGAAGTGTGCCAGTCGGACCAGTCAGGGGCAAGACCGATTATTAAATCCAAATGGTTTGGCACATGATGGTTTATTTTTTTAACTTGTGAAACGAATTCACTTTATAACAACTATTAAATAATTTGGCTCCCTTTAATTTATGTTGATAGTTAATGTTCACTTTATAATGATTATTAAATAGTTTGGCTCCCTTTAATTCATGCTTCTAATTTTGTATGATAGATAATGTTCACTTTAATTTATGCTTATAATTTTTTATGATAGTTAATGTTATATTTTAAATTAATCATTAACTATTTAATATTTAAAATCATTATATAAATAATTAATGTTTAATATTTTAATTCTAAATTTGTTAATTTAATATATTAATTATTTTATATAAATATTATATATTAGAAATATATACCAGTTATATATTATAAAATTTATAATTTTTATTTTTAAAAATTATAAAATATATATTTATATTGTTTGTACTTGTTGTTTCCTTGCCGTATCCGGATCCTGGCTTTTCAAAAAACTAGCGTATCCATATCTGGATCCGAATCCTGGTAACTTAGATAAAAATATGTCATCATGTTCTCAACATGCTTCTCATCTATCAATCTTAATAGTAGACATGCTGCCATTTTCAATGCAACTATACGATATCAAAGAGAAAAACTGAAAATATTCATGAAGGGAGACTTACTCGAAGATCAGTTAACTTTTGACGAATTTGCATGTAACCCAAATGCAGTTTCCCTCCAAAATGATCAGCCAATCGTCGATCACTGAAAATTAAATTACAAGTTAAACAAGCATAAAATTATCCTACAGCGATCAAGTAGACAAGTATAGTTAAAGATTGGTGTTGTTGTTTGCTTGTCCTACAAGTTTATTAAACATAGACCTTCAAGCATAAAACAAAGGACACGCACATTCTGAAGCTGCAAAAAGATTTTGTCGAAAAACTGGGCCCAAAGCCTGCTGGTAACAAGGAGGCATTATACGCCTGGTCAAAAGCTGGAAGTACTTCAGATTTTCCCAAATACCAATTTTTAAGGTTGGATCTCAATTGGATCCTGATGCTGAACAAAAAGGCATAGGAACCTAGAACTGTTACCTGTCATAGATGCTCAAGAAAGCACCACAAATGTCACATACTCGAAGCTTCTGATCAGTCTGCAACAGGCAACCAAAATACCAGAATTAGAATATCATAATATTAAGACAAAATTTCACGGTTGATGAATTGTTTTGCATATGCAATCCATTCCAATCCAATCCCTTGATACCATTCATTACAAACTTCATAACAATGATTTTCATTATGTACAATGTTTATACACATGAACACCAGCATCAAATAAAAGATTGAAAGTAGGTGGGTTGAATCTAGACAGAAATATGTAACTGCGAGATCAAAAAAACCAATCCATAAAGTAAACATTAGAGAAACAAAACATTGTTCCTTGGATAACAAGCAGTTTTTTTATGTATTTTTAAGTATTTATATATTTTTAAGAATTCAAAGGCTGTCTTTTATGTCTTTTTAAGTATTTCTATATATTTTTTAGAGTTTTTATGATTTTAATGCACAGAAACCAAGACAAATTTAATGTTTCTCTCTCTTTCTGTGACAAAATGAAAATTACAGCAAGCTAATATTGCTGTCATGTACCTAAAACAGAATGAAAAATAACCTATACACATACTCTAATATGCCTAAGATGCAAAATGTTTGGTGTTTGATATGAAAATTTGTTTAAAATGTTAAAAACAAGAGATTAAAATCAATCACCCGTGCCTTCTATAGAGTCGAAGAAATGGAAAAGATATAAAGTGAATAGAGCAGAAGATAATCCGAGGCCTATTCACTCAAACCCTGTCAAGAAAGATATCAATAACACATGAAAGCCTAAAATAAATGAAGTTCTACAAATGAAAAACCTGTAGTATTTGCCAAAGAAATCATGTCTTCATAAGTTGTAGGAAGAACAAAGTTCTGACAAGTTTGGACAAAAACATTCCAAGGTGCAAATCAACTCTACTGAATGGAACAATAGTAGTTGTTACCTCCCAGATCCTCACTCAGTGCAAAAGCCCCTATTGACCGTCTCTCCAACACAGGTGGTCAACTACATGTGCCATGGAGAGATGCATCATCAGATGCAAATTTGTCGAAGATTTTGGTTCTACAGGGCATGTTTGGCCCCAGCACTTATTTTTGTAACTGGAATTTCCGCACCCCTGCGTGGGTTAATAATGTAATAGGTCTGCATGAGTCATGTCTAGGTCAGTTACCTTGGGATCGCGTCACTGGGAGAGTTCCTTTCACCGAGGGTTTTTTATCCTCAGGTTATCAATTGGGTTTTTCAGCCTTATTGATCTCCCTTGAGTTTTTCACTCACACTTGCAATAATTCCTCCAAAGTGGTGAACGGTGTTCTAGTGGGTTTATCATTTGGTAACTATTATAGGGAATCATTGTAAATGACCATGCAAGACATCTTAGAAAGTTTCGTGGAATTTCGTCGAGTCTAGTATAGTTTTTTTTAATTAATTAATTTTTAATTAAATTTCCCTAAGTTTGGAGGTTTAATTATTTAATTAATTAATTATTTTTGAGCAATAATTGTAAAAACTAGGTCTTTGGACTTTGTATTTGTGCTCAAAAGAAATGGAATAGCACCCCCCACATCCATGGACCAAGTTTCAGCTCAGTCGGACAACTTTAGCCATGGGTTTGTCCACCCGGAGTGTCAGTCAGTCTAAAACAGCAATTTTAATTGCTAAAGTCCAAACATGGCAAAAATGTAAAAATTGTAATAATGAGTTAGAGGATGTAAAATGGTGGAATAAAGGTTAGAGAGAGACTCCCTAAGCATAACATAACCCTCCCAACCTTTTCCAACCTATTTCAACCCTTTACACCCTCTCTTTACCCAAAAGTTACGCCCCCCTAGGGGGATGGACGTTTTTCCTTGGTGGTGGACGTTGTGACTTAAATGGGGCCCCCTCTCATGAGTTATGACTCCCTTTAACCCCCACATCACCTCCTAGGGTGATCCCACTCCCATTTTCTCATTAATCCCCCTCCATTCCTTGCATTTCCCCCTTTTGTTGCGCCTTCCAAGGAGAGTTACGCCCCCCTCTTGTGGTTCTCCAAGAAAAATCGTTTTGAATTGTTAGGGCCTCTGCCTCTCCCTTGGCACGCATCCCATACCCTTCCACTACACTTTTGCTTGATCCCAACACCTCACAGACCAATCTACACCCTAGATCTATGATCTAAACCCTAGATGGTGTGTCCTAGCCTTGGGATCTCATCTTGTGCTTGGTGGTGGACACTTGGCATTGATCCAAGAGAGGTAGGCTTGCCTCTCCAAATATAAATAGGTCCCTCTCCTCACTACCAACACACCATATCTTGAGCTATTGTTATGCTATTTGATTTTCCACTTTCTCTCTCTCTATTCCATCTATTTTCATTTTTCTTCTCTTAGGGTTTTGGAGCAAGTATTTCTCCAAGATCCCTTTTCTTGATGCAATAATAAAAGAAGCTTTGGATGATTTTGGGAAGATCTACAAGTATTTGTGTTCTTACAAACATATGAGGTAAAATCATTATGATTTCATATAATGGTTGCATGAATGGATCTTAGCCTTTAGGTAAAGTATTTTATTTAAGTAGATCTTGCAAAGAGTAGTCTTGTGAATCTATATATGTGGTTAGCTAGATAGGGTGCAAGTATTTCACTTTATTAGATTAACCCTCCATATTATCCATTGTATGCATGCTATTGTGTGAGTTTTTGCAGGTTGGACTTCAAGGGTTTCAATAAGGTGCCTCTTGGAAGAGATACACTCCAAGCAATCTTCTTCTATTGCTCTTCTTCTCATTATTTCTTTGTGATCCATAGTTCAGCTAGCATAATAGAGTTCTTTGGTCATCATAATCTAAAATTTTCACTAAAATTTTTCAAGAAAAATTTTGCCCTAAAAAAGCAAGATTTTTCTTCACCTGTATAGTTGTGTGTGTCATTTCCAGCAAGCATAGCTTGCTGGTTTTTGCAAGTTCAGATCTGGTTGAGAGGGGTTTTGGCTACCCAAAGGCATCCACACAACACTCAAAGACCCCCCAAGGGATTGGTAGCTATTTCTCAACCTTGCTCCTTCGTTTTCTTAGCTTTTTCCTTCATTTTTCTCCTTTTCTGGTTGCTTGTAGTGGCTCACATTTGTGGGAGAAAAAGGGTACGGCCTCCTCCCACGTGTGAGCCTTGGGTAATTAGGGTTTGATCTAGATCTTGTTTTTTTGCCTCTCTCTTGATAGGACGTGAGGGTTTGTGAGATAAAGGGTATCTCCCAAACCCTAAGACGTGGGGTGGGGTTTGCTTGCTTGCCTCTTGGTTTGCTTGTTTGCCTTTTTCCTTTTGCTTGCTTCTTGCTTGTTTCTTGGTTTGTTTTTCTCTCTCTTGCTTCCTCTCCCTTGCTTGCTTGTTTCTTTCCTTTTTCAATAATCTCAATTAATAAGCAAGCTAATTAATTGCCTACCTATTTGGGAGAGGAATACCCCAAAGGGTCAGGTTAAGGTTTTAATTTATGGTTGATGATCTAAGTGCTTAATGTTATAATATTCTAGATCTAGATCTAATACACTCTATAATTCCCTAGCTTAAGCCTATTGGACACCTAAATCAACTTAACTAGATCTTATGCATGTTTAGTTCTCTAAATGTTTATCTTTATGTTCCATGCTTAGATCTATAATCATTGATGCTTCATAAGTAGATGGTGTTTCTCTTTAACGCATAGATCTATTGATGCCATATGCTTGAAGTAGCTTCTTTCTTTTAAGTTGATAAGTAGGCACGTCTAAATCTTTTTTCTCTTTCACACTAAATGCTATTGTCTAAATGCTTTTGAACACATAAAAGTGTGATTGCCTATCTTCTATTGGTTGGCAAGTTGTTCTCGCCTTTTGCTTTTCTTTCAAGCTATTTTAATTGTGCATTTTAGTGACATATACATGTGTTAATGCTCTTGATCTCATAATCAAATCAACACACTTTTAAGGCCACAGTGAGTTTCGGCCAAGTCACTAAATCACCATTAAAAAGTGTCATAAAATCCTTAAAACACTCCTAAAAGCCTACCTAACTTATATAATAACTTAATAGACTCTTTAGGGTACCTTAGACCACCATCTTCACCATCTAAAACAGGACTTGAGGAAAACAACGGAGGGTGTGGGCAAGGGACTATCTCACGGCGCACAGGATGTGTCATCTCCGGGAAGTACTGTAAGGTAGCTAGAGAGGTAGTAGGGGGGCCTAAAGGGTCCATAGTGATAATAGTGGAGGTCATTCAATGTAAGGTGGACTAGGTCCACTATATTATTAAATAAGGCCCACTATGGTAGTTAGATATAATAAATGGGTAATTAGATATAATAAATGTAAGAGGACTTCTTAGAAGGTTCTACTTCTAGAAGATTCATCCTCTAGAATGTTCTTAGGTGATGGTAGCACTATATAAAGGGGTTCAAGCAATGTAATGAGATATGAAGAAGAAGTAGTGTATTTGGAGCTGAAGCTCATTAGGAGGATGCCCCCTCGAAGAGGCAAGTGAACAGGAGAGGATCCCTTCCATAATAGGATCCATTGTATGGTGTTGCCCTACCTCAAGGGTTTGATGGTAATAAAGGAGATTTTGCATATTGTTCTTGTATATCTATTGTGGTGATTTTGTATTCAGTATTTGGTTCTTAACAAGTACTTTTGTCTTAGGGATGACCTGCGAAGCTAGGGTGGCGACACTTATTGAGCATCCAGCAGTTATTTGGCAATAGGAGGAGGAGGCTTTGGTTAAAGCTTAATAAAATTTGATAACTTTAAGAAAGCTTAATAACTCAACCCTGGATCTAAATTTCTAAATACTTGTGGGTTTAATAATTAAGAGTGGTTGATCTTCATCCTTGATACTTGTGCAAAACTTTATAAATCATCTTCTTGATATATTGATGATGATGATCTTGATGCTTTGATGATAATGTTATGTGATGCTTTAATCTTTTTTATATCTTGCACAAACACATATGAACAAAGTGGTTAGCGTGTTGTTGTATTTTGGCATTCTTTGAATTGTAAATCTTGTATCTAATATTTATTTGATCAAGTTATTCTTTTGTAAGTAATATTGTAATCTATTTGTAACGAACAACCCCTTAACTTAGTTGACCCCAAACCCAATATTTAGGCACTAGTCTTAGTTGCCCTAGGAAAAGGTTTGTTTTACATACTAACCCTTGCACCTTGCATTGTTGCCTGTGCATCTTAGGATTAGAAACCCCTAAACCTTGTAAATAATTGAAATCAACTCCTAGAACTTAACTCTAAAATTAATCTAGAAACTAAGGACTACCCCCCTTGGCTTCCCTAGGAGTGAGCCTAGACAGAAAAGGTTCTAGTCAAAGTGACAGCGTGGGCTATGAACCTAGACATTGCGCCTCCAAGGACACACTAAGTGAGTCGGACTTAGCTCACATTTGCAAGTGTGTATTAGGACGGCAACAGTCCCTAAGCACAAGTCCTGAGACCCCAAGGGCAACTTAGGCAAGCTACCCACTGTCACCTCAGTAGCCTTGCCTTTCTCACTTTAGACTAGATGAACTCTAGCCTAGGGGGCCTTCCCTATGATTAACTAAGCTCAATGTGTGTAGCAAGAGAGAGCTTAGAAAACATAAATGGTTATGAATTAACTAAGCTCAATGTGTGTAGCAAAAGAGAGCTTAGACAACAGAAATGCATCAGTGCCTTATCTATTGAGCTATGGTGTCAAGTTAGGCTCTTTCAAAGGGTTGTTCTTGATGAAAATTAGGGGTCGTGGGCAGCCAAACAGACGTGAACAACAACAGCCCCAATTTATTCACTAAGATCACAAATTTGATGGGTGATACGGTCTATCTAAGATCCACTTCTCAAGACAGTTCTAAGGGTGGCCCCTACCTAAAGATTGTTTACAGATGCAATGATTTAATGAGAACAAATGCCTAATGTTTCTCTTTAAAATAAGCAACACAAAAGGGATTAAGAAATAGAGGAAAGTCTATCACACCTAACCCTTTCCAATGTAGGAATCGTGTTCCTTTATGGCCCTTGAATTGACTCTAGCATCCACAAACGTGTAAAGATAGCTTTCAATTATGCTCTAAGAACAATATGCCACACATAAACAAAGAATTATAACTATCACCATGAAAGCTTAGACAAAAATTAAACACTTCTATTCCACGTCTTGGGAGCTCTTTCACTCACACTTCAAATGGAGAGAGTAAAATCTTATATAGGAAACTCCATCTCCCTTTACAATAAACGAGTATTTGTTTTCCTAGATCCATTAGTCCTCTAGGTAAAATAACCCTCTCAACAACCTGCTTACTAAAAGTAGCAATGAGTTTGTTGAGATCCACAATTTCCTCTAAGAGATTACAATAAAATACCCAAGGAAAACAATATAATAATATCCACATGTAACTAACTCCAATAGACAATAGTTTCTTTTGACATTCTGGAAGAAACGTTCACTACTTGTAAAAGCACCCATGTTGCCAAACGTTGTAGCTATGGGGCAGCACTGCCATGCATGTTCCACCACTCGAGAGAGGTCAGATTCCATCAATCTCTCATTGCATGGTTGGTCCCAAAGGCACCATTGCAAAGGATGTAGTGGCTCAATTGTCTCTATATGGTATCACGCTCCTCATCAGGGACCAATTTGTCTAATGCATGCATATAACCAGCCTGAACCTCTGAATCTTGGTGTGGTTTTCTCTTCACCCCACCACCAAGTGTCGATGATGAAAGCCATGATATATAATAGTATTTAGGTGTAAGCACATATGCTAAGGCATGTAGTGGAATATTTATCATTTCCCACAATTTTTCCACCTCTACAAGAATATGATTATACAAGTACACATCTCTAGACTGAACAATGTCCTTAATCTGCCCTAGCATGTTGTCCATTTGCTCATACACCTCCCCAATGATTGGTCGATCTAAATCTACAAACTGAATCATGTTATAAATTGGCAAGTGGGGGTGACTCCAACAAACAATAGTTATATCCCCTAGAGATAGGGTACCTCCTCATGCATGATCTCCTCAACTCAATAGTTACATCCTCGAGATATGGCAAGTGGGGGCGACTCCAATAGACAATAATTAGATCTCCTAGAGATAGGGTGCCTCCTTATGCATGATCTCCTCAACTCAATAGTTAGATCCTCAAAATATGCGCTAGATAAACATTCCATCCACACGCGTGGACCTGTAGACTAGGTAATCTCATGAAATGTGATGAAGAATATACCATAGAAGCTCCATGTTGTTGAAATATTATAACTGCAAAGAGTATTCTTATTATTATTGATATATTATTCATAGGATCAATCCCCATTGTGGATTGATCATGTCGGTTATTGTAATAGGACCAAATCCCCTTTTGCGGATTGATCAACAAACAATTATAATAGGCAGAATAAGAAGTCGGCCCCAGCAGTTAATAAGGAGACCCAGAAATATAATAAAGGTGGGTTTACCCACCCAGTTGGAGAAGTCGGCCCTGCCAGTGAAGAGACACTTCACACGTGCCAGACTTGTATAAATAAAGGAGGCTAGCGCCTCACTTGGATATAACTCACTTGCTCAGTTTGAGAGACAAGTTCTGATCTGTTACCGGCAAAGGAGAGAGAGAGTGGCGCATATCTTGGAGAGGACTTTATGTTTTAGCATAGACATCTCTTGGCATTGTATTGGCCATCTATATTAAGGAAGTTTTGCTAGGTTTTCTTCCCCTAGAGGGTTTCCTAGGATAAATGCTGTGTCTCTAGTGATTGTGTATTTCTCAGTGATCTTGGATTATGCTATTGTTATCTAATGAAATGCAAACATCTATAATAATGGCTTAAACATTAACATGGTATCAGAGCCAAGCTGAAGGAAGCATCTTTTGCAAGAGGAAAAACGTCACTGTTGCAGTACCTGCAAATTAGGGTTTTTCAAAAGTGAATCTTTTCAGCCCTAAAACTATCTAGAAAGTTGTGCCCTCCCCTAAGGATCAATTTGGCATCGTCAGCGAACCTTTTCAGTGGTTGGATCTCCCGGAAAGTGAAACCCTAGTTTCACAAACTACCAGAAAACCAGTACTAGAAGTACCAGAAGCACCAGTCAAGAAATCCGCAAGTCAGATTTGAAGGGGCAAAAGTTGGATTTTCTCAAATCCAAACACACCAGGCAGCTCGCCTCAGCCAAGCGCATCTCCTGGTAAGCTCAAATTTTGATTTTGAGCACTTTCATTTTTCGGTCATTTTCCTAGCTCTAGGTAAAGATGTCTACAAGCATTAAGCTTGTTGACAAGTTAGAAGGAGTGGAAAACTTCAATGCCTGGAAGTATAGGATTGGCCTCATTCTTGAAGAGAATGATCTAACAAGATTCGTTAAGGAAGAATTACCGGAAACCGAAGATGCTGCAGAAAAGGCAAAGCATCAAAAGGACACAATAAGGGCCAAAAGAATCATTGCAGATTCAATCAAAAACCATCTGATCCCTTATGTGTCATCTAAGAAGACCCCGAAAGAAATGTTTGATGCCTTGACCAGATTATATGAAGGGAAGAACATAAACCGGAAGATGAATATCATAACCCAACTGAAGAATACAAGGATGCAAAAAGGAGAAATGATTCAGGAATATTTCTCTAGAATCTCATAATTCAAAGAACAGCTAGAAGCTATTGGAGATACCATAGACGAAGACAAACTTATAATGACAGCCCTAAATGGTCTCACAAGACCTTGGGATGCTTTCATCCAGACGATATGTGCCAGAAAGGAAAAATTGGAGTTCGACAGCCTATAGGAAGAATGCATCCAAGAAGAAACAAGAATAACAAATCGGGAAGCATTACTAGCAAGGGATGATGATCAAGGCCTAGCTACTCACACCAAAGGAGGAAGGAAGAAACCCTACTTCCAAAAGGAGACTCATAAAGAGCCTCAACAATCAAATAAATTCAATCATAAGGAATCTCATCCAAGGAGATTTCAGAAGAAAGCACAACAAAAAGAAAGAGACTACTCATCTCTACAATACTATCATTGTGACAAGATGGGACACATTGCGAAGTTTTGTCCAGCCAGACGAGAAAAATACAAGAGAAAACAAAAGAGGCTTCATGCCCATGTAACCGAAGATGAAGAGGCACCCGCAAAGATGATGAGAGAAGAGATCAAAGACCATGTGTTGATCTCAACCCTCTCAGGATCTGTAACACCTGGAGAGGACACTTGGCTCATTGATAGTGGTGCATCCAAGTACATGACGGGACAAAGAAATATTCTCTCTTGTATCTCAGAGAAGAAGTTTTCTCGGAAAGTGACACTTGGTGATGATTATCAGTATCCCATCAAGGGAGTAGGAGAATAAAACCATAAACTGAATTCAGGGAATTCACTAAAAATGAAGGGCGTACTATATGTACCAGGCTTGAAGAAGAACCTACTCTCCATTTCAGCTTTAGAGAAGAAAGGCTTCAGAGTTGCCTTTATAGATGGAGAAGTTCTTATGTGGGCTAAAGGAGAAACTTTAAATGAAGCAATCGTCATTGGCAATGAAGAAAATGGATTGTATAAATTAAAGGGTCACTCAAAGGCTGCTATGACCCATGCCATTGAAAACTCATGTGAACTTTGGCATAGAAGATTAGCCCAC
>JASDQU010096309.1:12211-23956 GCA_032191745.1 Picea mariana | reverse complement strand
AATAAAATATTATTATACTAAGGATCAATTTAGGAGAATATAAAGTTGTTTAGTTTGAATGAAAGTTTCAAAACATCTCAATGGTCATCAATAGATCTAGAGTGATATGGGTGATTCATTGGGCGAATCAATACATATGCATTTTCAAGGGAAATGTGTAGCTGTAATTATTGATGTTATATCCACTAATTAAATAGCTTGGGTATTCCACTTTATCTCAAACCTTCAAACCTTCAAGTTGTTGTTCATACACTAATTAGTTTTATATGATTTAATGAGTATTATTATAGTGGAAATGGATGTGTTGTGTAGCCATCCATACATGATGATCATTATGTTTGTGGGGCCTTAGACGTTCCATTGAGGGATTCTATAATACAATGGAAATTAAAGTAAAGTGTAACATGCTATGTTGTTTGTAGCTTAACTTGCAACAATGTTTCAACATGGATCAAAACACAATTTTTCTTTCTTCTTCATTTTTTTTTTCTGAAAAAACATCTATTAAAAACTTTGGAAGAGAGATATGCCTAATTCTAAGGATGACCAAGTTATTGAGGAGATAATGTTTATTTTCACTTCAGTAAGACAATTACACATAAATTGTAAAAAATGAGTTAGTACAAGTCAACAAGTACACAAAAATTTGAAAAGTATAAAATAAGTTTGTCACTCATAAGTTCCAATGATTATATATAACCAATAAACCCAATTGGCTTCCATGATAGTTGAAGATTTTAACATTTAGGATGATCAACTAATTAAAGAAAATGAAGTTCATTTACATATTATAGACATGAAATTCATTTACACTAAGAAAGCAAAATTGCCCAAAAGGAAAATGAAAATAAGAAAAAAGTGTTTACTTTCCAAAATTTTAACTACTTTAATAATAGCTGCTCACATTATTTAATCATTATGGTCATTAAATAATGTTAAGAGTTTTTTTTTTCAAGTGGAAAATTTCTAAATTCTTAAAAAGAAAAGTCCAAAAACAAATAAAAACTGTTAGGAAACTAAAAGAGAGATAGCTTGTAGGTTGCCCCTGTTGCTCAACCACTCGATAATTATTCTGGAGTCTCCTAGAATTTGGAGGGCTTCAATGTGAAGTCTGGAAGCCAAAAATAGCGTGGCCCAGATGTCCAATAATTCTACCTTGGTGTTGGTGCCCGGACCATAATTGAAGGTCCATTTATAGAAAATGTTTTTTGAGATTCTGATCACCATAGTTGAAGGTCCATTTATAGAAAGTGTTTTTTGAGATTCTGATCAACCCTCCAGTGCCATTGTGGGTGCCATTTGTTTGCCTGCTCCATCGAACCATCATGTAGGAGTGGCGTCTATCTCACGTTTATGTCAGGAGCCTTCTTTGTGTGCTGTGATCTTGGTTTTCTAAGGTGAAGATCATTCCAAGTTTTATAAATTCCAAGCTTTTTGTAGGCAGCAAAGCTCAAGGAAGGGATCCCATTTTCAAAGATTGTTTTATTTTTGTCGAGTCAAATAAACCAATAAACCAAGAATGAAAGATGCATGTGATTGTGTTCCTTATGGAACCGACCAAAGATCGAAACAGTCTGAGAGAGTAGGCCCGTCCCAAATGGTTTTGAGATTTAAAACCGAGACAATTTTAACTCAGACTTGTCTGGGGAAAGGACACTTGATAAAGAGATGATCTGCAGTTTCTGAGTCATTGTGGCACAGATGACAGATATTTGGCCCAGTCCAGTCCAGCCCTTCCTTTGACGTAAATCCTAGGTGTTTAGTTTGTATGCAGTCAAAAGCCAGGTAAAAAAGTTAATCTTTGGTGAATAGTCAAAAATCCGGAATGATCACCCCCCGACCATAGAAGTCGATCATCCGAATCGGATAAGTGAATACCTGTGTAAGGGCCGCGCAGAAGGTATTCCAGATGGGTGTTTGCTCTGCGTTAAGATCAAGGGATTCGCTTGAGCGCCAGTGGTCAGGTAAACACTCCGATCTGGAGCAGTCTTTTGCTTGATAAAGAAACCCAAGACAAAAGCACATCGAACAAGTTAAAGTTGTTGAAAGAAAAGTTCAGATAAACCAACATAATATATAGAAGACAATTTATAGAATATATAAAAAAGGAAAAAGCACATCGAACAACTTTACTAACACAGATCCATCTAAATCTATCTTAATTATGTTTTGATTTTAATTAAAACAAAATATAATGTTATAAATAAGTATTGCACTAGGTTGATAAAATATGCCATACGACCCGAACTATAATAAGAAGTAGTGCTTAAACAAAATTTACCACTGTAAATTCAAATGTAAAAATATATTACACTTCAGCTATAATGAGAAAGTTAGTACATATTAAAAAAACATAAACTACCTAGATAAAATATGCATACTGCCTGAACTATAATGAGGAGGAGTAGTGTGCCTAAAAATACATAAAAAAACAAGTGGATTTTATTATTATCATAATACCTAAATTCAAATGGAATAACCGAGAAAAATAAAAGCATAAACCAAAATGGAAAAAATGGAATGCTTACTTATAATGAAGATAAGGAGTACTAAAATTAAAATGAATAAAAAAGTGGATGAAATTTATACTAACACTTTTAAACTGGAAAAATATAGGTGGAAAAGCACCAGATTGAAAAATGTAGAATGGAAAAATATAGGTGGAAAAGCACCAGATTGAAAAATGGAGAGGCATAGAGGACACTGCATATCTCACCTTATGCATTTATCAACCTATGGAATATATCTCACTAGTCATTCCCGATTTTGAAGAGAGCAAAGACCTAGTGAAGTGGGTGCGCACTAGAATTAAAAAGCAGAAATGATGACTTGGATTTTAGAGTAATTGTATCTCACGGAAGAAATGGTTGCAGTCCTCAAAGAGGCTCTTCTCTGTACCGGTGCTTTGTATTGCAAGCTACATCAAACGGTTTAAAGAAAAAGAAAAAAAGATGCATCACAATTTGGTTTAAAAATTTGATCAAGTCTTCTCCAAACTAATGGATCACAATTTCTTTATTGTTTTTAAAATAGCTTAAACGGTATGAAATAATTTTGTATATAATTTGTTTTTAAATGAGCTAAAACTACATATAACTTTCTGTAATTTTTTTGGGAAATGACAAACAATATATAATATAGTAATAGTTTGAAATATAATATAACAGATATATTAACTGTACTTTGTCTATAATCATTTTTGAAATAAGATAAGAGAATTATTTTCTTTTGAATTTAGCTTCCAAATAACTTTAAACTGACTTACTCTCAAAGTGGGAACAACTTTTGGTAAGTCAACAGATGCATTTCTAGAGATAGTATATTAAATTTAGCTTCCAATTTCACATTGTGCAATGCAATCACCCCGACACATTCAAGAGTTTTTGGCAAACACAAATTCTTTATTGAATTTAATTTAGTTTCAATTCTGCACTGTGTAATGTAATGCAAGTCAAAGCATTCAATAGTTTTAGGTAAACACAAATTCTGTAACCCTAAATGCCAAATTAACTGGTAACTAGTGCGTTTCTACTAGAACAACCAGTTTGCTTCTTATGAATTGAGCAAAGAAATATCAAGTAAGTTAATTAGAGAGCAATCTTTCTTTTTTTTTGGTAAAAAAATGAGTCAGTCAGATTTTCAAGGCTAGCCTGAGTTTGATATGGATGAAAGTTCCATGCATTTCAAAACCTTATCCCTGGGATTTTGCCCAATTTTAAACCAACCCCAGATGTTCAGAAAATCTATCAAACTTCTAAATCAACCAGAAATTCAAAACTGTATAAAATAGACATTGTTTTCCAAAAAATTCTAAGTACACAAGCGATCAATCAAAAAACCTGACAAAATCGCTGACAGCTTCCATAGTGAAACAAGCAGTGTTGCAGAGAAACAAGTATCTGTCAAGAAGATGGAAACACTTTGATTTCAGAGATAACCAACAAGTCCCAAGTATCTTCTGCCAAGAAGGAAGAAGGACATGGAATAACATTCAGTTCATTAAATTACTATAGCATTCCAACCAGCTGTCTTACCTATCTCTTGTCAGGGTGTTAACTCATATAATGGACTCAGTTCAATAAATTACTGTAGGACTCTTGTTAACTCATATAATGGACTCAGTTCAGTGGATTATAGTGTACATGATTCTGAACACTGCTCATCTTGAAATTAAATTTTTAGAGTTGTGCATAAATTAAGTTTGATATCTTTCCTAATCTAATCGAACGCTGCTTCCATAAATGTAATTCATCATAATACGGTGGACGCTTAAGACTAATCTACATTCGTCCGACACGTCTAATTTACAGTATAGTAAGTATGTACCTACTTGTTGGTTCCACTAAATTCCTCTACGGGATATATGAGTGGTTTCAATCTAGCTTAAATAATCTTAACCCCACCGATTAGATATGGACGAAGCCCTAACCTTGAAACAAATGGTCCCTAACCTTGTAAATCTAAACTATTATTGTGCAGAACCAGAAATCAATCCCGAGTACAAACATACAGCCTGGAGAGAATAATCGTGTGTTTCAACCTTGTTGAGAGTAATTTGATGATAATTAGCAGAGCCTCAAACTCGTGGTTGGTGAACTCAGAAAGGTTTTGGTTGGTCCAGAAAATGAAATATATGGTTGTATATGGTATCTTTTCACTTTGTAACAAAATCTTAATCTTTGTTAATCACTCAAACTTGGTAATCAGCTATCACTCATATTAAATTTTAAATATGATTAAGTAAAAGTAAAAAAATAAACATGTAAATTGATTCCTTTATAATAGTGACGAAATTAGTGGTTGAAATTACAACCATTGGTTTATTGGAACTACTAAGAATATTACATCAATATTTAAACTTGCCCATACAAAACTGATTAAACACTAAAAACCTATTAAATGTGCCCATCAATAAGTGTACACCAAAAAAAATCTGAAATTGGGACATACATCCAGGATCTCTCTTCATTAATCTTAAGCAACTCCGATCAGATTGTCGAGTTATGTCTAGTAATACGGATTCTTCGTTTAACCCAGTTCTACACTCTAAACTATGTTCCTTAATATATCTTCAGATTTAAATCGATATATAGTTGGTTGTATGCTCAACGACCTCCAACTCGATTAGCTTAGCTCTAGATCTGAACGATTCAGTTTTAAAATTATTGGAATCGAACAAATCATTCTTACCACCATCAGTGGTGTATGTTAACCTATCTACTATTAATAGTAGATGTTTTCCTTAAATCCGGTTTATAGTCAGATGAATCCTGTTGAATTCGTGAGCGTTCTCTGTTAATTAAATACTCATGCTATATCAGTCAGTTTCTTGTTAACTCAGTCACACCAATCATGCAGCAACAGTGTGAATTGTCGTATAAGGAGAAGTTCGTACGAGGAGATATCACTAGTTGTTGAATGGTTCCACTCGCCCTCCTAAAAAAATTAACCAAATGGCCAATTTGGCCTCAGCTACTACGTCCAGATCTTGATATCATTTTGTTAATATTTGAGATCTTGATATCATTTTGTTAATATTTGAGTACTTCCCGTTTGTTTTCCATGAGATTGTTAAACATATTATTTTATTTAATTCAACTCATGGTAGGTTTTCAAACCTTTCTTCCTGTCGGTATATCTAGTGTAATCCCAAACCACTAATAAATATGATCACCGTCAATCTGTTGTCTTATCGTAACCCTGAGCGTTCTGTTCATAGCTTACCAACAGAACCAACTGTTGTTAACATACACTTCGACATATCTTAAAACCTAAATTTGATAGTGTTAGATTTAATTACGCTCAAAATCCTTAAGGATAGGTTCACTGAATTCATGTTATGAAAGAAGTTTTATATACTTGGAAACAAATCAATGGTTGACTTCTGTTGTTAACATACACTTCGACATATCTTAAAACCTAAATTTGATAGTGTTAGATTTAATTACGCTCAAAATCCTTAAGGATAGGTTCACTGAATTCATGTTATGAAAGAAGTTTTATATACTTGGAAACAAATCAATGGTTGACTTGGTCATAATAGAGTGAAATGCCTTGCACAAAGTTATAGGTTAAGTTAGATATTATTCATATAATCATTACGGTTGAGTTAAAATAAAACAACAATCTGCAACACCAGCCAGTTGCCTCTCGTTTTCAGTGTTGCACAAAAAGTTCCCAATCTACAACACCAGCCAGTTGCCTCTCGTTTTCAGTGTTGCACAAAAAGTTCCCGAATAGCCCAGAAAAGACACAATTTCAACTAAATAAGCAGAAGAGAATTCAAAAGCACGAGAGGGTACATTCCCAGTATCTCTGTGCCATACACAATCTACCCACTGAAGAAAAATGGGGACGGAAATTGCAATAGCATTGGCAACAGGTGACTCTGAACTAAGCGCATTCATATTAAATGTTGGCATCCCTAGCCGATCTGCAAATGGATGCCCAAATGCAAGCCAATCCTTTTCAACAAGTGCCTGGAAACCCTCAAAGGTTCGATAGTAAGCATCAAGCAAAAGGCCTGCCAATGAAACAAATTGTGTAGTTCTATCCCACCCACCCATCATTGTAAGGAACGAGCACAGAGGCACCTTGCAGAGCAATTCTTGCAACAATCCAAGCAGAGCCAGCCAAGACACTGTGAATATGCATTACCCAACCACTATCTCCAAGTGCCGAAGCAGAAACATTGCCTCCTCCCCAATTCCATCTGCCATTTCTGTGATACGACGATAAGCCATCTGAAGAAGTAGAGCCGTGCGTGTCCAAGTAGTCTCTGAGCCGAGAAAAGCTGTTTCTCACTGTATGGACATTGTCAATCCCTAAAAATACAACCTCGGTCTGTTAATAGTTTGAAGAAGATTCAGTTCCTCTGAATCCCATGGCACCATTGGCGAGGGCATTTTTACTGGGCCTTGCATCGGCAATATATATGAGCTTTGTGTTCATTCCTGAAGGCCTTTCAGAGGCGCTCAGTGCTGCAACGAGTTTTTCATCAGCGATGCTCCTCCTGGTAGTCATTATTCCAACTAAAGGCTGCGAGGACTGCGCCAGAACAACTCCGTTTTCAGCACCATATGATAACATGCAATCTGTTAAAATAATGTTTATATTAGTGCTGTGTACTAAGTTTGGGATTGGTTTGAGATTCTCTCAACCTCTCTAAGATTATAATAAGTTGGATCTTACAACACTTATTTAAGTGTGATGTGTCCCACTAAATTAGATATAGATGCTGGAAACCTGGAAACATGAATTTCGTAGTTTGAGCACTTGTCATTTTTAAAGATAATAATTTGTGTGAATTAAAGAAGTGCATACTGTTGATGATAACTTTGCAAACAATGTGCTACATGTGATGTTCCATTGATATATATATTTAATTATGGGTGTTGTGCAAGTATGTGTTGTAATGGCAATAGAGTAATTAATTGAGTTTAAGAGATTGTGAATTCAATGAATGTGTATTGAATACTGTATGAGATCTTGGAATTTGAAACATATTGAGTCTAGTTAACTCAATGTGTAAGAGCAAAGATTGTTAGAATGGATTACTCTAGCAAGTTGGAGGTGCAGAAAGAAAATCAAAGGTGATGGATTTAGAGCTTGTGTGTGGGTGTGCTATTTATGTGTTAAGGAAAAATGAACTCTTATTTCTTGATATAAGTTGGCAGCCCTGGTTTCAAGAACAATTGTTCTTATGTTTGTTAAGAAGTGACTTTGTATGATTGAATATTGAGGACATTCAGTATCTAGACTTCCTTTTTAGAAATTGATGGATAGCTGAAAGCAAAATATCTAGTAGATGGTGGTATGTCCATAGGATGCTTCATTACTTGACAACTTTTCTTATGGAAGCTCCATTGAGCCGAGTTTGTCAATATTGTCTATTGTACAATTTTTCTTATGGAAGCCCCATTGAGCTGAGTTTGTCAATATTGTCTATTGTACAAGTTCATCAAAGATGGTCAGAAGCGTTTGTACTTTTAATGTGTCTAGTGGGAAACTCGAAATTGAGGTGAAGAAAGAGCATAAACCGTGAGATTGTAGAGTGGGTTTAAGTGCTGATGAAGACCAGTTAGATAATGATAAATATTGTAATTTGTGATTGTAAGTTTTTGAATGTAAACATTAAAAGGGGATGTTAGAGATTATATTAGTGCTGTGTATTAAATTTGAGATTAGTTTGAGATTGTCCAGAGGCTGATTCTCTTAACCTCTCTCTAAGATTAGAATAAATTGAATCTAACAACACTGATGTATCTAAGTGAAATAATGTAATACAAAATATTATTTTCTGTGTGTTTTTATGTGTCTCTCTGCAATCTTCAATTCTATGTCAATCTTCCGCACGCACGAAAATTTGCAGCCTGCAAAACCTCCTCGTCCCTGATACTTAAAGCCACTATAAAATGAGATGGGTATGTTAGGCATACGGTATAGTTCAAATTCACATCACTAATTCTCCACCATTTAATTGATTTCCCCGAGTCCTTTAGATTGTCCTTACCGAAAATCCTGAGATACTCTTGAAGCAACCGCGTATTTGGGTTCAAGTTTCTCACCATGAAAAGCCCGAGGATGAAAACATACAGTTCCCACAGGCTCGAGGTCCTCAAACGCCTCGTCAGTTCATCGAGAATGAGTTTCCACTGTTTAGTTCGTGGAGGAAAGGAATAAACAAGAATCCACATGTCTCTTCCTACAACTTGTAGGAGACGTGGTGCAGGGGCTACCTTCGCCTCCTGTTTGTTGAACTTGGCGATCTTAGCCAGGGGAATTGTGCCCAGAGGAATCAACTGCCTCAGTTCTTCGCTCTTGAAAAGGAGGCGGAAATTTGTTACCAGCAACGTGCCCTGAACATTGGTGTTCACCAAAACAACGCCATGAAGAAATTCTTCCATACCGTCGTCTAATATTGTCTCTGTAATTGCCTCGACTGGACTCCATCCTTGGGAATCGATGCTTCAACCAAACTATCTAAATTGATGAACTTAAATACACAAAATATATTGAGTACGTGGACCGTCATGGATGTACTAAGAAGAGCTAGTACATCTATAGCAGACTTAGATCTTCCGCATTTTATGATGGTAATAATAAAATGGGTGATACCGATTATAGGTTTACCTAATGCTATTTATATGAATAAATATTTTGTATTATTTTTTTCTTCAGAAAATATTTACCATAACACAAGCTGCCCAAAAATTTCATGGAAACAACATATGCAAGAGTTTCTCTTCAACAAGATGATTTCTGCATACATGCGTTGCTTGTACACATAAATTTTATAATAACTTTTTACATTTACTTATGCTTTTAGTAGACCAAGAGACAAAGCATGAAAGCATCCCAGGATATTTAGGATATGGAAAATAGACTTGGATTTTGTTTTTAGTAGGGTTACATAGATTGATTGATTGATGTTATCAATAATGATTGATGCGTTCTTCCTTTGTTATATTTGACTCTCAGTTCAGTGCAACCGTTCTGGAAAGCATTTTAGAACATGTTACTTCAAAGTTTCATTTTTGTATCTGTGAGCAAGGGTCTAGAAATTAATTTATTACGAATGATGTCCCAAACCATTCCAAGGCCATCCTTTGCACTAGATCTCATGGACAGGTTGCCTACAGGTTTGCGGCTCGAATATGACTCTTGAAGTACTTTTTTACTAGTCAAACCAATCTACGTAATCTAGCTTTTTGGAGTGCATATTGATAGAAAATGTTTAGCACCATATAATCATATCTCCATAAGACTAAGCCAATAATTAATTACATTAAAAAATAGCTGAATAATAATGTTAAAGCTAGTGTCAACTACATTAGAAAATGGCCACAACGGATAAATTTAAATTTTTCATGCCCTACTACGTTGTTCTTTGTTCTCGGTACACCTGTCTACTGCTAACACTTGTCGTGCATCTCCCTCCCCACTCATCACAGGTCCCCCCTGAGTCTATTGACTTTATATATCACGACATTCTACTAATGTCATCTTCATCAGTTTCTAAATCATCAACCATATTGAGTTTCTCCAATAGTAGGGGTCTTTGATCATATTCGTTCAGATCAAATTTATAACTCTATATCGGGTTTTGTGTTTTATATATCAATAGAGATGGAAACCTTATTTGCAAAGATGCCTCTTCTGAGCATGAGTAAAGGGAGCACCCATCATGGCCTAATAGCTATGAGGTCAACATGAGTAAAGGGAGCACCCATCATGGACTAATAGCTTTGAGGTCAACAACAACAACTTTCAGGACCCACAGAGTTTTCTTCGGGACCATACCCAGAGATGGAGATGTAAAATAAATTAAGTGTTTTACTTTTGTTTATCTATCAATTTGTTAGCTATGAATTCTTCTGTGAAGAACTGAATATTCATAGTATTTGTTTCTTTGTTTTATTAGTATGAACATAATGTTGTTGAGGAAGCGAGGGAAACTGTTGATAGTGCAGGTGAGAAGAGAAAACACATAGCAGAAGAGGCGAAGGAGAGAGCCAAAGGGGAAACTTATGAGGCGAAGGAGAAGGCCAAGAGTACAACGTACAAGGCAAAGGAGAAGGCAAAATGTTCAGTTGAAGAAGCCTGAAACGAGGTCGGGGAAATGAAGGAAAATGGTCGAGAGAAAGATGAAGGGCTTGGGAAATGTGCCAAGGAAACTACCAATCAGGCTACCGAGAAGGTGTATAGCATCAAAGATCAGGCAAAGAAGAAGGTGTAGGAAGTGTTGAATTTTCACTATGCTAGGCTCAAGAATGAGGTTTATTTCATTTTAGCATTTACTTGAACCATGAACAAATGCAGCCACACAATTTACAAGTGATGCAATAACCAAGATCACAAGAAGAATAACCATGCACAAGAACACAAGAAATATCATAGGAAATCCCTTCTCAACAAGGGAGAAAAACCCAACAATCCTTTTCTATATTCTCAAGAGAAGATCCTCCAACCATGAAACCCTAAATCACACAAAAAGGTGCTCTCCAAAAACAACAAGCTAGCGCCCAAGAGAGGTGCGCACTTCGGCCCTAGAATATGTACTAGCTGAAATTTCCAAATTACAAGCGACTTGTGTGTGTTGTGTGTTTCCTCAATGGGGAAATTACCTTTATTTATACTAGACTGGACAGACCAAAAATGGTGTCTATTGGCACAATAGGGCCGACCTCAATAACTCATAAAATAATTAATTTTTACAACAACCATTAATTATCTTTCACATATGGTGGAGCCGACCTATACCCTTTACATCAAAATTAGGGTTATAGGTAAATATTAATCTTAGACAATATATCAAGGGATATCACACACCTACTAGTGCTCAACCATTAGAGGAACGTCCACCTGTGCTCAGCAACAGGGACGTCCTACTCAACAGAATCATCTGGAGTACCACATCATCTCAACTCTCTACACAGAGGAGAACGATACACCCATCACATGGGAATCTTCACCCCTCACAGGGGTACATATCGTTTCATCTCAAACGACACACCCATCTCATGGGAATCCTCACCCCACATAAGGCAATACACATCATTTCATCTCAGTCTCAGAGAGGAACGACACACCCATCAAATGGGCATCCTCACCCCACATAGGGGCACACAACGTTCCATCTCAGTCTTAGAGAGGAACAAAACACCCATCACATGGGCACACCCACCTCATGGGCTCTCTCACAGGTCAGATCACTCAGTATCAGAGGATAACATGTCCTGGAGG
>JASDQU010096306.1:0-12466 GCA_032191745.1 Picea mariana | reverse complement strand
GTAAGGGAGAGACTGGGGAATACGACCTCTAGGAGCGACTTTCCTTTCTATAGCCAAAGATCTCTGAAACGTTTTATCTAAAGTTGGATTTTCAAACATCTCTACTTCTCGACGGAATTGAATTAATAAACCAGCCACAAATTTTAATATGAGTACCTCTTCCGGATGTGTAACATGAAGTAAGAGGTGCATCTTGTAGAAGAAGTCTATGTAGCCTTGCACTCCTTGTGAAGGGATTTGTCGAAGTTGGTTCCATTTGATCCATAAGAATTTCACATACCCAGGTGGGTAGAAGTGATTTTTCAAACCTTTAGAAAGTTGAGCCTAGGTTTTAATGGGTTGCGAAGTAGAGGATTCTGGAGCATCCCAATATCTATCACAAATGTGGTCTTCTCTTGCTTTGTATCCCACCAAGTTTGTGCCATTCCTTCTAATTGCAAGGTGACAATCTATAGTTTTCTTTCCTCGGTAAGGCCTGGACATGTATTGAAATAGGTGGATAGGATACAGATCCAAGAATCCACCATTTCACCATTGGTTTGCCCAACAAATTTGGGTATTTGGATTCGAGTGTTCAACTGAAAGGGATCTAGATTGTTTTGTTGTTGCATTTTGAGCATCTCATTGAGGACAGATGCAAGATCTTGGACGCAATTTGATGTGTTGGAATCTAATTCGACTACCAAAGGATTTTTGTGTGGAGGCATTGTGAGGAAATTTGAAGAGAAAGGGCACCCCTAGGTTGCAATGTTGAACAGAGGACTTTGTTTTGAGAACAGAGGACTTAAAACCCTGAAGCAATGGAGCTTGAACTGGTCTAGAGGGAGAGATATGTATTGTTTTATATTTGTGGAACTCCTATATGTGGAAATGGAGATGTGGGTGCCCCTGGGGCTTATGAGATCTGTGGAGCTTCTTGCATAAAAAATGGAAACCCTGGAATGGGCAAACTCTGGATTATTTCATGAAACCCCAAAAACAATTTGGCTCAATCTTCAAGATCGGAAGCTTTTCCATGGATCTTGAGGCTCTGATACCAATTGATATAACCAAGAAGGTGATCTACAGGAGAAGGTGACCACACAAGCCATAGCTCAACTTCTAACAAAAAACTCTCCTCAGGGGTGCAAATCTGAACAGGGGCGCACCATTAGTTTTGGTGACCAAGCAAATGGGGATCTAAACTGTGGTGCCCTGAGAGTGGCCAAGAGGTTTTGGCGATCTCAGAGTGACCTCCAGGTATTAGTGGGAGAATCCCAGTGCAACCATGGAAGAGGGCGCACTCACTTCATTACCACAAAGAAGAAACCAGCAAGGGCACAAACCCTAGTTGGTGTGCCCTCCCTTCTGCCTTAGAAAACTTGAAGAAAAATATTTTCTTCCTGAGAGAGTGGCTAGATAATGAGATAAGATTACTCTCAGAGGTGGAATCATGGAAAATGGAGTCACCAGGAGGCATCCATGAAGGAAGGCACACTGGTTATTCTTCATAAAACCCTAAAAATGAAACTGTCGTGAATGTAAAATGCAAACTCAGAAAATAAAACAACCAAGACACATAGCTTCAAAAGAAAAGGTAAGAATGATTTATTTTAGTCCCAGTTAACCTTATATACCAAGAGAACCATTTATTTTACATATATGTAATTCATCATAAAAGGGTGAAGAAGTGTTGCACCTAGGCGATTGACTTGTGCACCCCAGGTGGGTGTTCCCCTAGGTGGCCTCCTTGGCCCAGTTCATATATTATATGGCCATAGAGAATTCATGAAGTTGAGGCTTTGGTATCCACAGATATTTCCATGGTTTTAATGGTGCCAAGGCCATAGAAGAGTTCAATACAATGTTGGGTGATCAGTTCTTTGTTTAGTGGGGCCCTAGACCAACTACATGATCCAATGGAGATATGTAGCTATGGACTGGAGGATATGAAACTGGTACAATGATAACTGGAACTGGTTCTTAGTAAACTCTAGAATAGGTTCTACACCAAAAATATCTAGTTATGACTCTATCAAAGAATCTGCTACGCAGTCACTTGGGTACGACTCTGGAATTCAAAATCGATCTACTACTGTTGGTGTAGGTACTCATGATTGGTGTTTCTTTCTCTTCATGTTCGCATGCTTTTTTCCTTTATCTTTAATGTGCCCTTTCCTCGCATATCCCTTGCAATGTGGTTTCCTATTCCTATCCCTGGCTATATGCCTTTGCCTTACATAGCATGCTGAATTATATTGCCTTAGTATTCACCTTAGTATTGCATGATTCACTTTAGTAATATTGTATTAATTACTTGGAAGGGATGTTTAGCAAGGTGATGCCCCTACCCAACTACATATGCAGGGGGTTATAACCCGTCTCGAGATGTATCTCTCTTCAGCTATGCCCACGTTGGGTCAATGGTTTGTATTTTCGTATATTGGGTGGTTGCTATTGGATATGCTGCTGAAATTAACTATTGAACTGGAAGAGATCCATATGGATCTGCAAATAACTATAGGATTTGGGTCTAGGAACTCAGCTATATGGACCTTGCTACTAGAACGGGATTTGGATCTCAATCTCAGTCTATTCCTAGTGGTGCTTCAATGGTATGTTCTTAGAAATTTGGGTCTTAGAATAGATTTGAACCGATATCTGCTTTTGAAGGATATACAATGTGAAAAACAGGAATAAGCTATGAGTATGAATCTTCGACTACTAGCTTTTTAACAAGATCGGATGCTACTACTGGTGCTTTAGCTTGGTTAGTGAGATCAAATGCAACTACTGAGGGTGCTTCAACAAGATCAAACACATCTTATGTCGGGTCAATTGTTGTTTCCACCTTAAATGCAATTGAAACTACTTCTTAAGTTGTGGGACCCTCTAACTGGTGGATTGGGAACGGACTACTATGGCTATTGAACAAGAAGGTATGTCGGGCGAGGTGGCGGGGTTTCTTTCTGTGGTGTGGGCTATCAAATTGAAATGAATTCTAGGAAAAGTGATGTCTTAGATGAAACACATGATGAGGGATTGCCATGAACGGGGATTCACTCAGATTTATGGGAAAGGGAAACATTGATGGCACATTCACATAGAGAAAGAATCCATTTGGATTAACAAGACCTGGATTTGGAACTATTCTCTATAGGATTGGCTTTCGAACTGCATTTGTCCTTGCCTCTGTATAATCTGTATCTGGACAAGGTGCTACCACCCTTGTTGCTCCTTGCTTCCCTGTTGCTTTCAATTGGTAAACGGGTTATGGCATGAGCTATCGACCTGGAATTGATAGCTTTGTGCCTTGATATCAATATGGAACTGGGGAACGAGCTACTGCTTTGCCTACCTTTGCTCTTAGTACTACTTCCACTGATGGTGGTTCTTCAACCAGATCAACTTAAACTAGGGTCATATGTTGTCTGCTGGTGATATTCAATCAACTACATTTCGATATGCTTTCCAATTGGGTATGACGTTGAGAGAAGGGATCTGGTTATTAATCAATGGATGAAACTATTGGAATAGGCTATCGATCAATGCGATCTTCTTTTTGATCTTGATCAACCGAAACTGAGTGAGGATGTATTGGCACAAGATATCGATTTGAAAGGAGTCCTTATATCTATGATGATGTTCATGAGGTAGCGACCCAGGATCAAATTCAACCAAAACCGGAGTGGGATCAACTTAATCAATCATTTTCTCCACTTCAATTGTTTCTGATGATGCTTCTAGTGCTTTACCTGAATAAAAAACAACCGGATCAAATGCAATTAAATATGCTACCCGTATAGATTATAAGGTTTCTTCAACGGGGTTTTTAACTGGTGAGGATGTTGGTTAAACAAGATCAATAGCTATTGAAACTAGTGTTGCTTTCTTTGCTGCATATGTTTCTTATACTAGATATGAATTTTTTTGTTTTGTTAGTGCTACAACTACTAATGATAGATGTTGCATATATGGATATATAGAAAGGGTCAGTTCTCACTTACCACAAAGGTCAAGATCTATAAGGTATATATTACTAAGGTCATAATCCCTATCACAAACAGTAGGAACTAGTTCTCCCTCTCGATCAATAGGTTCTTTTACTTGTTAATCTAAGCTTGGTAGGGATGTTGGCTAAAATACTGCTACTTTTAGACCTGTAGCTACTCTTGGATATTGATATGATGATACCTTTGCACTTCAATCTGTACCTAGAGAGAGAGGATTTGAAATAATAGGATTTGTTGCTTATGCCTTTTCTTTTGTCACTGATGCTATTAGTTTTGCTAAAATAGGTATATTTTTTGGTGCTTATATATACTATTGATAGCTTTTCTATAAAATATTCTATAAATTCGAATATTCTCAAAATCATCCCAAAAACTATAAAAATAATTCATATGAGAGAAGTTGAAACCTTGATTCAATTCAAAGTCAACCTGCCTTAAGCGTATCAAGGAATCAATCAATCTGCTCGTCGGATAATTAGGAGCCTTTTTATCTTGTCATCCTTTAAAGAATCTCGACATCCCTTTTTGTCCATCTCCCTACCCTACCTCATGTGTCTTTGGGTTGTGTGTAGCTCATTCCTCCTATGATCTATGTGATTTGCACTACTTTGTGCAGTTGCACTACCTCTTCCTAAAGGAGAGGTTGAACTCATTGCCGCACCATTAGATTGACTCATAGTTTGTCAAAGGCATCATAGTTTGTCAAAGGCCTAGTCTAAGCTTACCTCCATAGGCTAGACGCGAAACATTAGTGACCGTAGTCCTCCCGAAATTTTGTCTAGCTCCTTACTTCCAGATAAGGAATTGTAGATACTTACCTGAACTATGAGAGAGTAAGGAATCTCCATGTTTGGGGTGGATAGTATTATTATGTCCCAAACACGATTAAGATTTCGGCTTCTCGATCTCGCTATTCCAGTCTCCATGAGGTTCAGGCCCAAAGAGATCAGGTGGGAGGTGAGTGTAGATTACAGAATTGGAACGACAACCTTTATATTTACTAGATGCAAGCTACAGTAAGCTAGAGTACGCTATAGTAAGCTACACTGATGTGGTCATGGTCAAAATCAGAAGAACGCATCTCACATAAATTGATCTTGTATTTCTCTGTGTATTTCTATTGTTGAATTTCTCTTTAAAACCACTTGTACATTGATGGGTGAATGCGAAGTTGTTTTATGCCCAGATGCAATGATTTGAATGATTTGAATTATCTTGATGTCGATGAATGTTTAAAGGTTCAACTAATTTTTTTATATTGGAAATGGTTTTGGTTTGATGTTACTATTTTATGAATTTGATTTCAAAATATTTATAACTACTCTAATTTAAGTAAAAGTAAAAGTATATTTTAATGTTTCTATCTATAAATTAAGAACTATAAATAAATAAATTAGGGAATATGAAAACACAACTAGTGTTACCATTACCATGATTCTAGAAGATATGAATAGTACAAAGACTAATTCAAGCTTAGACATAGATCAAAATTGTTCTAAAAAGTATGGCTAATAATCTTCTCAATTACAATGAAGTAAGATTGCAAGGCCAAGCTTTCATTGGAATTCAAAATCGATCTACTACTGTTGGTGTAGGTACTCGTGATTGGTGTTGCTTTCTCTGCATGTTCGCATGCGTTTTTTCCTTTATCTTTAATGTGCTCTGTTAACGCTCTGTAATTTTCCCAAGGCTGTGGAGGCAATCACAGAGGTAACCTCAAACCACTTGGATTCTTGGATCTAGCCCTCCAAGACTTGGAGAGGGATCTCTCTTTTTGATTTAACTTGGTTTGTATGGGATGGATTTTAGGCTAGCTATGAAAGTCTGGGGTTGGGGTTTTGGTTTTTAAATAGTTGTTTTGGGACAGCAAGGAGGGCCATTGGGCAAATGGGGTCTACGCTTAAATATGTGATTCACTCTCAGATCTAGACAAATCTCTTACACAGGGAAAGGTAGTGGAAGTGTTGGATCGAATTAAGTTTGAATGGTGTCGATTTGAGGAAGAACTATGGGAGGAAAAAGTGAGAAAATGAGAAGTTAAGAATTCATAAACTGAGATTTTTAGAGGAGAAACATAAAGATTATCACAATATCAAATGTAGAGTATTTTACAATAAATTCTTTTCTGTTATTATCTTCTGACAATAAGAATTGAAAAAAAGTGAAAAGATGACAGGAAAAATACTTAACAGAGAAAGAAACGCCACCAATACATCCGCATAAGAATCCTGTAAAAATCATGCCCATTACTGATTGATCATTTAAAGATTATAGAAAAATTTTCTGGAATGGAAAAGCCCACGGTCCAGCAAAGAAAATTACACCCTCACAGGTCGAACCCCCTTTTTGTCTTTTACATGTGTATATAAACAAAAATTCCCTCCGCCTTCTCCTGACTCGATCTCTATCTCTGCTTTCTAAAAATAGAAAAGCAGTTACAAAAATCTCAACACCTGTAGGCTGTCTCTAAAACAAACAAAACCGCAAACCAATGGAAAGTTAAAATTGGTAACTGCTGCCTGAACATCTAGCATACTGGAGGTTGTTTAAGATTTGCTGGCAAATATACTCTAACAACATCAAAACAAATGAATGCAGAAGTCGTCCAATGCTTGAGGTTGTTGGAGATTTGCTGCCAGTTGGAGGATCGATGCTCTAACCACTGCCTGAAAAATAGGAAATCTCTGCCATTTGTCATGAGTGAAGTTAAATTGCCACTGGTCGAGCTGCCATCTGCTCCATGATCTTCCTCAAACTGCTGCCTCGAATCCTGGAAGGCTGATCTGGCGTTTTGACTGCCAGTCACATTCTAAAGAATGCCTCAAAACAAGGATACTCTGCCACCTCTGTCTAACTGCTCCACATGGATCATGCACTGTTCTTTGGGCAGTCCAAATAGCTACCTTGTAACCTTCATTGATAACTGAATTGTTTCTTGCATTTAAGTGCTCCCCTGCAGATCTGTGTTAAATGGGATTACAATCCACCTCCTTGACTATGAGCTCTGTATCTGCTGAATTGTCTTTGACCAATCATGCATTGTTGAGAAATAGAGCCTACAAGGACTAGCACTCTTCAATTGTAAAGATAATAAATCCAGTAATAGGCTGGCAATATAAGCCTCAGTTTCACATTCCCATAAGCCACTTGTTATAATATTAATCCATAAACACAACTCTGATCTTCAACTCCATGTGCTTCTCTTTAACCAATAAAACAAAAAGCACACAAGAATTGACCCATTTTGCAGAATTATTTGTCCATATGTCTGCGCTTATGTTTCCTGTGTGCATTACCAGTGTGATTGTTTCGACTGGGTTTGCGGGCCTTCTTACCACTACTGAAAATGGATGAATACGCCATCAATATGCCAAACACTGGCAACGCCAACAAGGCAGATTCCATAAACCAAACGAGCTCTTTGGTAGCCAAAGCAGCTGTAAGCTCATACTTTTTTAATGTTTGTCTCACAGAACATTGCAACTGGCGATGGTACTTTGTTGCAGTTGTGAGAAATCTTCCGTAGGCATTAGCAACAGGTTTTTTATATGGTTGCAAAATGACATTCGCTTTCTCAATATGAGGTTGTGAAGCAGCGACAACTTTTTCAATATGAGATTGTGAAACAACAACGACTTGATCTATGTAAGGACAAAAAATATCCTTGACTGTCTGCACATGGGGATTTAGCGATTCCTGAGCTTTAACAAGATGTGGCTTGATGGTATCCCTTGACACCTCATAACCCTCAATAGCTTTAGTTTTTAAAGTCTCCACATGTGGTGCAAGGGAAACCGTAGCTTGCTTCCACTGTTTCTTCAGAGCAGGGCCCCAATGAGTATTTGTTGTTTCAAGATGGGGTCTTGTCCAGTTGTGAGCAATGGTAAACTTTTCTGATGCCTTCTCTAGAACAACATTTATAGCAGGCGTCACACATTTTGCCCAATGTTCCACTATATATGCCTGAAATTTAACTAGACGAACTGCAAGCCAAGGTGGTAACCAGGCACCCTGGACCTCCAAGATGTCCACTTCGTACAAATTGTCAATGGCTAAGCACATCAGCTTTCATTTGAATGCAGCTTTACTCAGTGTGGAATTTCTTATTCCAGTTAGTAACTCCATTACAAACATTTAAAAAAAACGTTTTGTACTACAATCTCCAATCTATTTGAGACAAGATGAAACAAATCAACTAGTAGGATCCGTTCATCAGCCATTTGGCATAAAGTTGCCGCTGTGAAATATTCTACAATTCACCAGCAAAAATGATGAATATTGTCTACAATCCTATATAATATATGATCCAAAGCTCCGATGACTATTAGTCCAGTGCACCTCCTTGATAAGCAAGCTCCAACATAACTATTTTCTCCCAAACTAGTTGACTCTCAACACAGAATGGGGCTTTAGGAATTGATATCATGACTCTAGTGAAGCTTTGGATTAAGCATGAAGATCCTTGTTTGATGCCCATATAGGCCCCTTAGGACCAACGCTATCATTTCCCTTATTGGAACCATTCTCGATGATGATAAGAGGCTCTGTTTCACCATCCTTGACCTGAGACAGTTGTGCAGGTGGCTCACTTTGTTTTGATTGACTGTCAACTACACAAAAATAAGAATACAAGCCCATCCCGACTATAGCAATTAATATTCCCAGAATATTCCGCCAACTAAATGGAGCATGAAGTAAACTGTAGCCAAATGCCAGAACCAAGCAAGTCTTCAAGTGTCCTAGAACTTGATATGTGACTGGAGATGTCTTGCTAATCACAAGAAATGTACTGAAGTTGACAGGAACGGAGATCAAATAGGATAAAACAATGAAAATTAGAACACGAGGCGTATACTTAAATGCAAACACATTTTGGTTTGTCAAATTAGATATTCTTCTTTCACCTTAACTTCTGCTTGAGATTTTAACATTGTTGTCTCTACAAACTGGAGTGCCTGTTCAAATTTTTGTATAAGGGCCTTTTGTTTGGTAACAACCTCTTGCATCTTTTCATTTTTGTCAGAAAAATGTTTTGCCTGATCCTTAGCTTTTCTCGCCTGCAATTCTAAACTTTTTTGTCTTTGCTTTTGCTCCCTTAAAAACCTCATAACTTTCTTTGACACTCGACATTTTGAGAGACCTCGTGCTCTCATTCTTTCTCATGTGAACCCGATGACAGTGCTCTCATATAGAGACAGATATAAAACCTCTCTTATGATTAATACCATCAAGAAGGACATACGAACTTTGAGTATGATTGTCATTTCTTGGTTTGTTGGCAACTTCAAGAACTTGAGGAAAACCAGCATCTGGCTTTCGATTCACACCTGTAACTCTCATCATATACATCATGGAAAAAATTTGGCTCATAAGGGTTTCATCTCATACTCTGACTAAGCATGTGTGTGCATTTGGTAACTGGGCTTATCTTTGGCTCCTAAGAATTCACTTCGACAGCTGTGAAACTCCTTAGCGATGGATGGAACAAGAAACTGCCTCCAATTTTGTGTTCAAACAGGAGATTGCCAGATGTCCCATGAGGAATTCATGGTAGAAATCAGGCCTGCGCTTTTATTTTATTTTTTTGTCTTCTGTGGGCAATGTCCCAAATTCACGAGGAGAAGGAATTTATAAGCGTTTATATATGTGAATGTTTGCATCATATACTAGATGATGTGGGCCTAAGTCTATGCTTTGGAGTTTGGCGTTGGAGCTGGCTTGTGTGTTTGTTGTTGGTTTTTGAAATGGTGCTAAATCTCGGTGTTGAGTGCTTGTAGATTGGCCCTCGACCAATATACCTTTTGGAAAATAATTTTTCAAACAATTTATATTTTGAAAAACAAAACAGAACACTCTTCATGCAGACCGAGGGGCCAATTTTTTTTAAAACTAGCTACATGCTTTCGGTGGCTAGAGGTACACAAAAAGTGGGTTCTATGCAACTTAAATCTCTCACTTTCGGTAGCTAACATAACATGAAAATCTAATCCTTAACCACCGAAAACAAAAACTCTTGTGTGATAACATTTGAGGTGAATTGAGAAATTTCTTTCACTTTTACACCTTTGTTGTGCATCGTGAGCAAAAGCATAATGCCTGAAAAAGATAGATATTAGTCAGAACACTGATTCCCCTATTATATAGGGTTCTAACATACCCTTTCCTCGTGTATCCCTTGCAATGTGGTTTCCTATTCCTGTCCTTGGCTATATGCCATTGCCTTATGTAGCATGTTGAATTATATTGCCTTAGTATTTGCCTTAGTATTGCATGATTCACTTTAGTAATATTGTATTAGTTACTTGGAAGGGATGTTTATCAAGGTGATGCCCCTACCCAACTACATATGCAGGGGGTTATAACCCGTCTCGAGATGTATCTCTCTCCAGCTATGCCCACGTTGGGTCAGTGGTTTGTATTTTTGTATATTGGGTGGTTGCTATTGGATATGCTGTTGAAATTATCTATTGAACTGGAAGAGATCCATATGGATCTGCAAATAACTATAGGATTTGGGTCTAGGAACTCTGCTATATGGACCTTGCTACTAGCATGGGATTCGGATCTCAATCTCGGTCTATTCCTAGTGGTGCTTCAATGGTATGTTCTTAGAAATTTGGGTCTTACAATAGATTTGCAACGATATCTGCTTTTGAAGGATATATAATGTGAAAAATAAGAATAAGCTATGAGTATGAATCTTCGACTACTAGATTTTTAACAAGCTCAGATGCTACTACTGGTGCTTTATCTCAGTCAGTGAGATCAAATGCAACTACTAAGGGTGCTTCAACAAGATCAAATGTAGCTTATGCCGGGTCAATTGATTTTTCCACCTTGAATGCAACTGAAACTGCTTCTTAAGTTGTGGGGCCCTCTAACTAGTGGATTGGGAATGAGATACTATGGCTATTGAATAGGAAGGTATGCCGGGTGAGGTGGCAGGGTTGCTTTTTGTGCTACGTGCTATAAAACTGAAATGAATGCTATACGAAGTGTTGGCTTCGATGCAACACGCGATGAGGGATTGCCATGAACAGGGATTCACTCATATTTATGGGCAGGGGAAACATTGATGGCACATTCACATAGAGAAATAATCCATTTGGATTATCAGAACTTGGATTTGGAACTATTCACTATAGGGTTGGATTTCGAATTGCAATTGGCCTTGCCTCTGTATAATCTATATCTGGACAAGGTGCTACCACCCTTGCTTCTCCTACCTTCCCTGCTGCTTTCACTTGGTAAACAGGTTATGGCATGGGATATTGACCTAGAAATGATATCTCTATGCCTCGATATCAATATGGAATTGGGGAATGAGTTGTTTCTTTTCCTACCTTTTCTCTTGGTACTACTTCCATTGATGGTGGTTCTTCAACCAGATCATCTTAAACTGGGTTCAGATGCTACCTACTGGTGATATTCTTTCAATGCATTTCGATATGATTACTCTAACTGGGTATGACATTGAGCGAAGGGATTTGGTTATTAATCAACGCATGAAACTGCTGGAAACTACTGGAATAGGCTATCAATCATTGGGATTTTCTTTTTTATCTCAATCAACCGAAATTGAGTGAGGAGGTGTTGGAACAAGATATCGATTTGGAAGGAATTCTTATATATATGATGATTTTCGTGAGGTATTGGCCCAGGATCAACTTCAACCGAAATCGGAGCGGGATCAACTTAATAAATCGTTTGGTCCACTTCAATTGCTTCTGTTGATGCTTCTATTGCTTTACCTGGATAAAAAATAGTCAGATCAAATGCAACTGAATGTGCTACCTGTATAGATTATAAGGTTTATTCAACGAGGTTTGTAACTGTTGAGGATGTTAGTTAAACAAGATCAATAGATATTGAAACTAGTGTTGCTTGCTTTGTTGCATATGATTCTTATAGTGGATATGAATTTTTTGGTTTTGCGAGTGCTACAGCTACTAATGATAGATGTTGCGTACATGGATATATAGAAAGGGTCAGTTCTCACTTACCACAAAGGTCAAGCTATATAAGGTCTATATTACTAAGGTCATAATCCCTATCACAAACAATAGGAACTAGTTCTCCCTCTCGATCAACAAGTTCTTTTACTTATTAAGCTAAGCTTGGTAGGGATGATGGCTAAACTACTGCTACATTTAGACATGTAGTTGCTCTTCGATCTTGATATGATGATAGATTTGCACTTCAATCTGTAGCTAGAGAGAGAGGATCTGAAATAATAGGGTTTGTTGCTTATGCATTTGCTTTTGTCATTGATGTTATTATTTTTTCTAGAATAGGGATAGTTTTTGGTGTGTTAAGAACCAAATATCAATATAGCATAGAAAAATCTCAGAAAAAGTACTCAACGCCTTGAAAAAGAGATAATTTCAGATAATAAGCCTCTTTGAGGGGGCAACCTCCTTTTACCCCACTTAAATGTTCAAGTACAATATGATTCAAAATGAAAATGTCTCCTT
>JASDQU010096304.1:6748-21675 GCA_032191745.1 Picea mariana | reverse complement strand
TGAAAGGAACTCCCCTGATGTCAACATCCAAGGTACCTGACCTAACTATGATCCATGCAGACATTATTACATTATTAACCCTCGCAGGGGTGCGGAGATCCCGTTTACAAAAATTTAAGTGCTGGTGTTTAAAAACACCCAGTAGAACCCTGCTGTCTTCGACATAGATACTCTTCATGAAGATGAGTTGACCTCTGTGCTAACCCAGCGGTCAACACATAGCTCATCCTATCATCCTCAATCTGATGGACAAACTGAGATAGTGAACAAATGTTTGGAAGGCTACCTTCGTTGCTTTGTCTCTGATAAAAAAACACAATGGTTCAAATGGTTACCCTTGGCAGAATGGTGGTATAACACTTCCTTTCATACTGCAACAAAAATGACATCATTTATGGCACTCTATGGATACCACCCTCCTTCCATCACTTCTTCTCTAAAAGAAAAATCCAAGGTTCAAGCAGTGGAAGATCACATCGAGCATCAACGACAAGTTCTCCAAATATTAAAGGAAAACCTGACCATGGCGCAAAATCGCATGCAACAACAAGCATATCAACATCGTAGTGAAAGAAGTTTTGAGGTAGGGGATTGGGTGTTTTTAAGACTACAACCATACAAACAGGTGTCCCTCAAGCAAGCCAAGAAGGATAATAAATTATCACCAAAGTACTATAGCCCTTATAAGGTGTTGCAAAAGATTGGTACTATGGCATACAAATTGGAGTTGCCTGCATCTTCACGTGTACACCTAGTTTTCCATGTTTCATGCTTAAAGAAGGTTATAGGTGACAAGATCCTAGTTCAAACTATATTGCCAGAACTTGATGAGGAAGGAAAAATCATATTGGAGCCTGAAGCCATCACTGACACAAGAATTCACCAGCTGAGGAATAGATCCATTTCAGAGTATCTCATTAAATGGAGGAAACTATCGGCTGAAGATTCCACTTGGGAAGATGAGTCTTTTATACAGAAGCATCCAGTGTTACTCAAGCATTGCGGACAACACTTGTCTCAAGGGGAGGGGCATGTTAAGCCCTAAATAGTGGCTCATTACCCCTTAATTGGGGCATATTACATTAGTAATGTTATTTTATTTATGTCGGCTTGAGTCCATTAGAGTTAATTGTACCTCCTAGTCTCCTATATATACCAAGGAGACATTTTCATTTGGAATCATCTTGTACTTGGACATTTATGTGGTGTATAAGGAGGTTGCCCCCTCGAAGAGGGTTATTATTTGAAATTCTCTCTTTTCAAGGGGTTGAGTACTTATTCTGAGGTTTTTCTATGCTATATTTATATTTGGTTCTTAACACGCATCCACTTCAAGAGGTAGAGGAAGAAGTCCAAGTCGGTTTTTCAGAGGAAGAAACAGAGAAGGATCTCATGGAAGAGGAAGAGGAAGTGATGGGTCTAGGGAAAGATCAGGTGGATAATGCTTCGATTGTCATAGATTTAGTCATTTTGAGAAAGATTGTAGAGATAAAATGCATGATTTGGAAAATAAAGGTGCCAATACCATTGTTGAAGAAACTAGAAGTGAAAAGTTGTTTGTATCAAGTTTAATGTCACACAATGAAGAAAGTGAGGCTTGGTACATTGATTTGGGATGTTCAACACATATGACATCTTAGGAGGAATTGTTCACAAGAATAGATGACAATTATTTTGGTAAAGTAATATTTGTAGATGATAGTGCTTCAAAAGTTAAAGGGAATGGTATAGTGGCTATCCCAATATTGAATTGAAAGAATTAGTTTATTGATGATACATTGTAGGCAACAACATTGAAAAAGAACCTACTTTTCGTAGGGCAGATGATGGAGAAAAATTACAAGTTAGTGTTTGATAACAAAGAATGCTCAATCACGGACAAGCTCAACGAAAATGTAGTTGTGGTGAGAGTAGAAATTATTATAGATAGAATTTTCAAACTCACTTTTTCCTGAAGTAAGTCGCACAGTTTGAAGGTTACAAAATAAGTGAATAACAAACTTTGGCATTTGAGAATGGGACATTTGAATATCAAGAGTTTGGTGTTGATGAGGAAGACTAATGCGGTGAATGGTCTTCCTTATCTTGAAGTTTCTGGTGAGATTTGTGAAGGATGCAAACTGGGGAAGCAACACAAGGAGAGCTTCTCGCATAGACATTGGCAAGCTAGAGAACGTCTTGCATTAGTACATTCAGATCTATGTGGTCCAATGGAGACTTTATCTTTTGGAAATGCAAGGTACTTCCTAACTTTTATTGATGATTATTCCAGAAAAAACATGGGTATATTTTTTGCAAGCAAAGTCAGATGTTTTTACACATTTTGTTCATTATGAGTTGGTTAAAAAACAAAGTGTCTTGAAGATTCTAACTCTTAGATCAGATAACGGGTGAGAATATAAATCCAATGAATTTATGAATTTTTGCAAGATAAATGGCATAAAGAGAGGGTTTACAAATTCATATACTCTTCAGTAGAATGGTGTTGCAGAAAGGAAGAATAGGACCATTGTTGAGATGGCTAGAAGTATATTGAAAACAAAGCAACTTGACAATGAATTTTGGGCTGAAGCAGTTCATACAACAGTCTGGACTTTGAAAAAGTGTCCTATGAGAGTAGTTTTGGATTTGACTTCAGAGGAAGCATGGTCATGGTATCAATCTAGTTTTGCACACATGAGAATATTTGGATGCATTGCATATGCACATGTTTCTAAAGAAAAGAGGAAGAAACTAGATGATAAAAGTATTAAGTGTATTTTCATTGGGTATAGTGTTAAAATATTGTGTAACTGCAAAGAATATTCTTATCCCCTTTTGTGGATAAAGATAAAATATATTTATTATTGATTAGAACAATCCCCTTTTGTGGATTGATCATGTCGGGTATTGTAAATGACCAAATCCCCTTTTGCGGATTGGTCAAACCCTAATTTTAATAGGCTAAATAAGAAGTCGGCCCCATAATATATTGAAGAGGCTCCATAATATATTAAAGGTGGTTATAACCACCCATAAGAAGAAGTCGGCCCTGCCAGTGAAGAGACACTTCCACATGTGCCAGAATTGTATAAATAAGAGAGGCCAGCGCCTCATTTAGACACACACTCAGCTCACTCATCTAGTGCACAAGTATTGAAGGAAGTTGCAGTTACTAGTTGCTGGAAGAAGGAAGAGAGAGAGAGAGGCACATCCCTGGAAGAGGAATTTCTGTGTTGTCTGGTTCATTATCTTGGCATTGTATTGGCTATCTATATTAAGGAAGTTTTGCTGGGTTTTCTTCCCCTTGAGGGTTTCCCAGGATAAATGCTTGTGTACTCTTGTGATTGTGTTTCTCTCAGTGATCCTGTCTATGCTATTGTTATCTAGTAAATAGAAAGGTAACCTAATAATAGCAGAAACTTTAACATGGTATCAAAGCTAAGCTGAAGAGAGCATCTTTCACAGGAAAAAGAAAAACGTCACTGTTGTCGTACATGAAAATTAGGGCTTTTATTAAAGAAGGTTTTCAACCTCAAAACCATCTAGAAAGGTGCGCCCTACCTCAAGGAACATTTTGGCATCCTCAGTGCACTTTTTCAGTGGCTAGATCTCCCTGAAAGTGAAACCCTAGTTTTCACAAAGTACCAGAAAACCAGAAATACCAGTGTACCAGAAGTACCGAAAAACTAGAAGCACCAGTCCAGAAATCCGTAGATCAAGTTTGGAGGGGTAAAAGTTGGATTTTCTGAAATCTAAACACACTAGGCTACTCGCCTCAATCCAGCGCATCTTTTGGTGAGTTTAGTTTTCAGATCCAAGTAATTTGATTTTTTTATTATTTCTATAGCCCGGAGGGCCAGGGTTTCTTCTACAAGAAAGAATGGCTACCAGCATGAGGGTAGAAGACAGGCTGAAAGGATCTAGAAACTTCAGATCTTGGAAGCATAGGTTGCAGATGATTCTAGACGAGAATGATCTCCCAGAACATGTTACAATGGGTGTACTAGAACCAGAGGAAGAAGATCAAAAGACCAAGCATAAGAAGAATGAAAAGAAAGCAAAGAGAATCATGTCAGATTCAGTAAAGGATCACTTAATCCCTCATATATCCGAACTACAGACAACAAGGCAAATGTATGAAGCACTCAACAAGTTATATGAAAGCAATGACATTAGCCTGAATCTTACCTTAAGAAATCAACTTCGTAATATGAAGATGGACAACTCAGAATCTGTCACATCCTATCTTATGAGAGTTTCTCAGATCAAAGATCAGCTTGCAGCCATTGGAGATGTCATTAGTGACAAAGAACTTGTAACCACAACCCTAAATGGGTTTCCAACATTTTGGATTCCTTTTGTACAAGGAGTGTGTGCAAGAAGCAAGTTACCCAAATTTGATAAGTTATGGGCAGATTGCACACACGAAGAATCTAGACTTGCAGACCAACAAAAGAGATTAATTGTCGATGAAGAGGAAGCTCCCTACAACTCAAAAGAACAAAAAAAGTCCCTTCAGGAAGAACAATAAAGAAGCTAACTCCGTAAGAGTTCCAGACAAGAAGAAATATGTTTTAAAGATCAGATGCTACAACTGTCAAAAGTTGGGACACTTTTCTTATGACTGTCCTCAAGGAAAAGGGAAAAGAAAGTATCAAGCACATGTGGCAGAGGAAGAGGAATCTCCTCCCTCAAAGAAAGCTTTAGCAGAAATTAAGGATTATGTACTTTAAGTTAAAGATAGTTCATCTGAAGAAAGATAGCAAATGGTGGAGTCCGTGAAGCCTCCCCACACAAAAACAAAAGATAAGTATTCATGTTTATTTTTAGTATCTTGTTTACTTTAATACTTTATCATTACAAGTTAGTTTTTTGTGAGAATGTTAATTAACCTCGTTTTATTTCAGTGTCTATGCAGACTTATGAAGGAAGTATCAAAGAAGAGGATGAAGAAAGTATCAAAGAAGAGGATGAAGAAAGAGATAAAATATTTATTTTAGCTATGATCACTCATGAGAGTGACAAATAAAGCATATTGTAAGTAAGTTTACAAGTCTCGCAAGAAAGAACTTATGCCGTGACTTGCAGAAGTTAGACAACACGAGAAGGACGTATGATATGGTGACAATCAGCGAAGACCAGACAATATCCAATACTTATATAGGAGTAGGAGGCTCCTAAAGATGCAGAACAAAAATATTCAAGATGAAGAAAAAGATGGATACTCAGATATAGTGGATGAGATGCAGGTAACTATAGGTTGCTCCAGTACCGTTCTTATAGATGCAGAGGGAGCAGGTTGATCCAGTATGAAGATAGAAAGAAAGAAATATTCAAACTCAAGAAGGCACCCAGGATATTACAGAAGAAAACTTCAAAGATGATGATTAGAAGCTATTATCTTGGTGCAAGAGGAAGCCATGTCTTCGAGTTTGAAATGAAGGATTGTGATTTGATGCAGTTAGAAAAGCAGATGGATGGTGCCCAGATATTTTGATCAAGATGAAAGCTATCCAGTAGATGGATGGTGCCTAGCAGATGGGTAGCATGGTATTATACCATGGAAAGGGTTTGGACCACAACAGATTTTTTTAGATCCCATAACTAGACCTTTGTAGAGAAGGAGAAAGAGAAAAGACCTTTGTAGAGAAGGAATGAGCAATCCCATAGGTAGACCTTTGTAGAGAAGGAAGAGACCTTTGTAGAGAAGGGGAATGAGAAATTTGCCAAGGTTGGCCTTTGTCCAAGTGTTGAGTTTTGGATACTCTAGGGACATGCTAGAATACCCTTGTAGAGAGGGGTGTGACCACCCTCTTAGAGAGGAATGTGGATGTTTCTCCAAGGGGCAGCGGGTAGATACTCTCCTCTAGCCAAGGATTGAGTAGCTTGGAACACAAACCTTGACCATGTGGAATGGTTAGTTGGCTCTTGAGGTTTGTGTCGTGATCCTGCGTGGATCATGGAAAGGGAGTCTAGTCTTTCCCAGGCTAGCATCTTAGCTTCTCTAGTTCATGTGGGATGACTAGGAGTGAACCTATGGTAGTAGTCCTCTCCAGTGGATGGGTGAGATAGATGACTACAAGAGAAGGGAGAACATAAAAGGAATGGCAAAACTCATAGGACATCTTCTGTGTGAAGATACGATATTTTATGTGTGAAAAGAAGAAAGAGTATCTTCTGCGCGAAGATAAAGAGAACAAAACTTCCGATGATTTATAGATATGCCAGTCAATGATCATGATGCCAGATGACCAAGTGGATGCCTCTAGTTATCCAGTTAATGATGATTACCCAGTTGATGATGTTGCCCAGTTGATGATGTTATCCAGTGGATGCTGCTACCTAGTTGACGTCGACATCCAGTGACCTGTCAAAAGATAAAGAATATCCTTCTTGTTAAGAGGGAGTGTTAAAATATTGTGTAGCTGCAAAGAATATTCTTATCCCCTTTTGTGGATAAAGATAAAATATATTTATTATTGATTAGATCAATCCCCTTTTGTGGATTGATCATGTCAGGTATTGTAAATGACCAAATCCCCTTTTGCGGATTGGTCAAACCCTAATTGTAATAGGCTAAATAAGAAGTCGGCCCCAGAATATATTAAAGAGGTCCCATAATATATTAAAGGTGGTTATAACCACCCATAAGAAGAAGTCGGCCCTGCCAGTGAAGAGACACTTCCACACGTGCCAGAATTGTATAAATAAGAGAGGCCAGTGCCTCATTTAGACACACACTCAGCTCACTCATCTAGTGCGCAAGTATTGAAGGAAGCTGCAGTTACCAGTTGTCGGAAGAAGGAAGAGAGAGAGAGGCGCATCCCTGGAGGAGGAATTTCTGTGTTGTCTGGTTCATTATCTTGGCATTGTATTGGCTATCTATATTAAGGAAGTTTTGCTGGGTTTTCTTCCCCTTGAGGGTTTCCCAGGATAAATGCTTGTGTACTCTTGTGATTGTGTTTCTCTCAGTGATCCTGTCTATGCTATTGTTATCTAGTAAATAGAAAGGTAACCTAATAATAGCAGAAACTTTAACATATAGCACATAAACAAGAAGTTACAAGTTGTTTGATCCCCAAGAGAAGCAAATTATAATAAGTAGAGATGTTGTGTTTGATGAGCATGGAATTTATCATCCAGAACATGTTGAAATTGAATTAAGCAAGAATGGAGTGGTCATTGGTGATGTATCTAGTTCAAGGTCGGCTCAAGAAGAAGAAGTCAAGAGGAAGCCTAAGTGGCTAGTCAAAGGACATTCATAAAGTAAAGTGTTGGGTAGAAATTTCTAGAGAAGAGTGACTAGAACACAAAGCACTATGAATTTTTCTCTTATGACACAAGTAATGAAGATTGATGTACCACAAAGTTAAGCAAAAGCATCAAGAAAGAATGACTGGAAGCAATGGAAGCGAAGTTTAATGCCTTGGTGAGAAATGATACATGGGACTTTGTTAGTTTACTAATAGGAAAAGATGTAATTGGTACTAAATGGGTGTATAAGACTAAGTGTAAATTAGATGGTACAATTGATAAGCATAAAGTTCGTTTAGTTGTAGAAGTTTATGCATAAAATGAAGGAATTGATTATACAAAAACCTTCGCTCTAGTGGCAAAGTTGGACACAGTGAGGATGGTACTTGCATTAGCTACACAATATAAATGGATAATTTTTTAGATGGATGTTAAATTAACTTTTTTGAATGGTTATGTGGATGAAGAAATTTATGTGGGCACAACCTGAAGGTTTTGAAGCTCCAGGTAAATAAGATTGTGTTTATAGGTTGAAGAAGGCGCCTTGTATGGTCTCAAACAAGCACCAAGAGTATGGTATTCTAGGATTGATAAATACTTTCAAGATCATGGATTAGTTAAGAGTTCATCTGAACCCAATCTCTATATTCTTTAGTTAGGAAAATAATCTAATAGTTGCATTATATGTTGATGATTTGATTTACATAAAGGATAGTCCTGAATTGTTTCGGAAGTTTAAGTCACATATGGTTGCTGAATTTGAGATAACAGATCTTGGTAAGTTGCATTATTTTTGGGGCATTGAAGTATGGCAGATTGAAGATAGCATTTTTTGTCACATGCCAAGTATACTTTGGATAATCTGAAGAAGTTCAAAATGATGAGTTGCAAGCTAGTCGTAACTCCATTGGAAATCAGGTTGAAGTTATACAAAAATGATGACTCCAATCTAGTTGATAGTACTATATATCGTCAATTGGTTGGAAGTTTGATCTACCTAACTATAACTTGAATAGATATAGCTTTTACAGTGAACATGGTTTCAAGATTTATGTTAGATCCTTGAGAGATATATTGGAAATTAGCTAAGAGGATTTTAAGGTATTTGTGTGGTACAATTGGTTATTGTTTGGTATACAGATCTATAGAGGATTTTAGATTGATTGGTTACATAGATTCAGATAGGGCAGGTTGTATGGATGACAAAAGGTCTACTTTAGGTTATACATTCAACATGGGTTCAACAACAATGGCTTAGAGTAGTAAAAAGAAACCTATACTTTCACTGTCCATAGCATAATCAAAGTATGAAGTAGCAGCTACAACAACATGTGATGCAATTTGGTTAAGAAGAATTTTGCAAGATCTACATGGGTAGCAAGAACAACCCACAAACTTGATTTGTGATAATCAAAGTGCTATTCAGATGGCTAAGAATATAGTGTTTCAAAACAAGACTAAGCATATAGATATAAAATATCGTTTTGTTTAAGATTTGGTTTAGGAAGGTGTGCTTGACATTATGTACTGCAATATAGAAGAGCAAGCTGTAGATATTTTTACCAAGGCACTACCAAAGGACAAGTTCCACAAATTCATATATGATCTTGGAATCTCTTGAAATGATCATTACGGGGGAGAAAAGTTGGGATAATGATTCATTTATATTATCCTTAGTCTAAATTAGAGTGTTTGTTGAGATTGTTAGTGTGCTCATATCTTGTAGAGAATTCAATATTGAGATAGTCATCGGTGATTAAATTTAGGGGATGTTTGTTGAGTGATTATAGAAGCTGGCCGTTTCACAAGGAGTTGGTTGTCCATATATAAATATGTGCTTTGATGTCGGATATGATTGAGCTAGGTGTGCATTATTGTTATATCATTAATTTACTCCTTTATTTGTTGGTGCTAAAATACTTCTTGTAAAAGGCAAAGTGGAGAAGTACAAGGCTTGCTTGGTAGAAAAAAAATATTTTGAGGTAGAGGGAATTGACTTCGGTGAGCTTTTTTGAGTTCTCCCCTATTACAAAATTGACTTCCATTAGATTTTTATTGTCTCTTGTCGTAGAATTTGATCTAGAAGTAGAACTGATGGATGTAAAGACAACCTTCCTAGATGGGTACTTGGAAAAGAAAATTCACATGAAGCAACCTAAAGGATTCATAGTGAAGGGTAAGAAGGAGCTGATTTGCAAGTTGAAAAATTCCCTATGTGGCTTAAAGCAATCCCCGAGGATGTGGTATTAAAATTTTGATACTTGCATACCTGCACTAGGATTTGTGAGAAGCAAGTTAGATCATTGTGTGCATTCCAAGCAGGTTGGTGATCACTTTATCTATGTAGTATTTTGTGTTTTTTAAAATTTTTAACAATGAAAGGATTTATAGTGGGAGTCATCAGAGTGGCTCTCGCTATAAATCCCTGCTAGCTAGGTAACTTATGATTTAGCAAGGGCCGAGACATTCGAAGATGCACTCCAAGGGGTCCTAACCGTCCTATACCTGGGGGATTCCCACCCTTCTAGCCTCATCACAACAAGGAAAATGTCTGATTGGGGACTCAAACTCAGGTGGGAGAGTACCAAATTTACCTCCCAACCACTTGAGCTATTTCCTCTAACTAGTATTGTATGTTGGTGATATGTTGCTAATTGAAAACAAGGACATCATCAAGGAGGTTATGTCTCAATGATCCTTTAAGTTTGACATGAAGGACTTGTTACCTCCTGTAAGCTTCTTAAGAACAACAAACTAAGAAAATAGATTAGATCTAAATACTATATTGGAATTATTTGCTTATTTATGCAGCGAAAAACTAGAAAAACAAACTATACTGTACACAATTAACTTTTTTGTTCTTCAAATTAGTTCTTCATTTAATCGTCAAAACTTACAAGAGCTCCATTCACAAGGAAAATGGCTCTGAGAATTTTATAGCGAAAAAGAAAAAATAGAAAAACAAAATTAGCTCAACTCATTGCCAAAAATTGTTGTACGATTGAGCAACTGTACGATCTTTATAGACTATACAGACTCACACGTGTGAGTTGTATGACTCACACGTGCGACCCACAAATGTTCCTGTTGCTGTTTTGAAACCAGCGTGGCCTTTGCTGATAAACAATCCTTACGTCCGACCCCTTTCTGGATGCCTTTTAGCTCACACATGCACCCCCTTTGTTGGTTGTTGCTGTATAGTCTTGACCTAAGTCACCTGACATGAAGACACGGGACACAGAGGACACAGGAATATGAGTATCCGATACGGACACGGCGACCCTCGAAATCAGGACAAGGGGGGCACGTTATATATATATATATATAATTTTAATATATATAAGACTATAAGTTAAAACTTATTGAAATAGACAAAATATTGATAGATCACAGACTATAGTAGATATTGATCAGTGATTCAGTGATACATCATGAACTCCAAAAAAGATACATCATACATCATACAAATCAATCAAACTCTAAACATCATACTCATAGATGATAGAACATAGACATACTGATAGTCTGATACGGTGATACCATATACAATGTACATGATACAAATAACCCACAGAACAATGAGCATTCAAAGCATATTACCACAGGTTTGTCAACATGCATATACAGTGCTCAAAGGAAAGGAATCGAATGAATGATCCATGCGTTCATGTCTTTAATATGCTTGCACAAATTCTGCAGTAATGCAGTAAAATAGTGATTAAGCCCTTAGATAGTGTTAAAATGAATGTGATGTTAGCATATTGAGTTAGGTCGTTGCATCATGTATTGCATTGATTTGTATCCATAGGTGCTTTGGATGTTAGGTCTATCAAAATGTTTCAACAAAAGCAATGGAACAAAACTGAAAATTAAACCATTCATGTGAACCCTTGTACCATTATCACAAGTTCCAAAGAGTTGGAAGAAAACACCTTGTGTGCTTATGTGAGTTTAGGGAGAGATATTACAAGAATAAACTAGAATCAAATCATGTCAAAGAGTTTCCAATGGCAACGCTGTAAATGAAATCAGAATTAAGGTGTTAGGTCGTTGGGGTTATAGACCAAATCGTTCATCAATATTCCTCATCGATTTGATTAAAATGCTTCTCAAGTTTTTAAATGTGTTAAAGTGCTACCCAGATATATGGTATTTAAACACAAATTTAGCCACTGTCTAGAATTGTAAACCCTCGTCACTAGCACTAGAAAATGACATAGAGACCTCACGCATTCATGTGTCTAAATGAATCGAGGAAATTTGCATAAAGCTTCCAAACTCAGCCAGAGCCTAGAGGACTTACTTGTGAATTGGGCGATGGTTGCTGGCTGCCAGGCTACAATATCCCACGGTGACAGTGAAATGAAACAACTAAAAGACAAGGGAAAACCCCTTTTTAACCTCCCGCAGGCTCTTTTACGAAGGACACGTTTTTAGATGGTGTCCGACACGGTTTTAGATGGTGTCTTGAGGTGATGACACGTGTTGAAGCAGTGTCCGACACAGTTTTAGGACGTGTCCTGAGGTGATGACACGTGTTGAAGCAGTGTCCGACACGTACCGTAGCGTGTCATCACAGTGACACCACAGATACAGACACTTGGCCCATAAGGGACGTGTCAGGTGACTTAGGTCTTGACTGAAGATGAATGTTGCCCCTTTGCTGGTTTCTTACTGCTGAAATCTTCTCACCAGGATGAAGATCAGAACTTTGATCTCCCACATTCACTCACGTGACTTGTGAATGAATGATCTTTGCGTGTGTCTTTGTCCTTTACCCTCTCTGTCTTTTATAACATTGAGTTGAGCCAAATCCCCAATCTCAATGGTCAAAATCTAGCTGTGAGATCAATGGCTCTCCTTTAATTAAATCATTAAGTGACTTAACTTAAGTCACTTTATTAATTAAAAGTCACTTTATAAAAAGACGTTCACTTTATTAATTAATTAATAAAGTGAACTCTAGAAAAAACATTGGATACATTTAATGACGATTTCCACAAGAAGACACACTTGTGGAAATCCACGTCTGAGCTACAAACTTTAACACTCCCTCTTAGCGAGGAAGGTATTGTCCACCTCTCTAAGTTTGTCTCTGAAGAAGGTGAATTTTCCCTTCACTAAGGGCTTGGTGAAAATGTCTGCCAACTGCTCATCTGTAGGAATATATTGGAGTTTGACTGCTCCCTTCAACACCCTGTCCCCGATGAAATGGTATCTCATCTCGATGTGCTTCGATCTGTTGTGAAACATTGGATTCTCCGAGAGTTGTATACAACTCTAGTTATCACAGTGGATCAAGGTCGGCTCAAGCCCCCGACCAAACAATCTTGTGAGTAGCTTGCAAATCCAGATGGCTTCACAACTAGCTAAATTGGCCGCCATGTACTCTGCCTCAACTGAACTCAATGCTACTGAGGTCTGCTTCCTGCTGAACCAAGAAATGACTGCTGACCCCAAACTGAAGCAACACCAAGAGGTGCTCTTCTGATCTGTATCACTGCCTGCCTAATCTGAATTTGAGTACTCCTGCAACCTTACACAGTCACCACCAAGGTACTGCAGCCCATATCGTATTATGCCCTGCAAGTATCTAAGCACATGCTTTTCTGCCACCCAATGAACCTCCCTCGACTCCACCATGAACTGGCTCAGGGTGTTAACAACAAAACGAATGTCTGGTCGAGTATTGACCATATACATCAACGAACCAATCAACTGCCTATATTATCTAGGGTCTGCCAACTCTGAATCTCAAGAATCAATCTTCCTCAAGTTGGTCACCATCAGAGTAGCCATCGGTCTTCTCTCCTCCATCCTGAATCTCTTCAGGGTCTCAAGAGTATACTTCCCCTGTCCAAGGAAGATCTTGCTTGGTCGCTACCAAACCTCAAGTCCTAGAAAGTAATGCATTGGCCCGTTATCCTTCATCTCGAATTTTGACGCTAAGTATGACTTGCATCTTGCAATCAACCTCTCTGCACCTGTCAAAATGAGATCATCCACATACAACACCAAGATGAGGACCTTTGATCCAACCAACAAGAAGTATAGGTTGGGATCTGCCTCACTCTTGGTGAAGCCCACACCCTGCAAATAGCTGTCAATCCTGGAGTACCAGGCTTTGGCTGCCTGTTTCAGTACATACAGAGATTTCTTCAGCCTGCACACACGTGTCTCCCTGTCATGAACCTCAAACCCCTGTGGCTGCTTGATGTAGACTTCTTCCTCAATGACTCCGTTGAGGAAGGTTGTCTTCACATCCATCTGATGGATGCTCCGCCCCATATCAAAAGTAATAGATAGTACTGCTCAGATAGAGGAGTATTTGGCTATAGGAGCAAAAGTCTCCTCGTAGTCTACTCCCTCTTTCTGAGAGAACCCACGAGCCACAAATCTGGCCTTGTACTTCTCCACACTGCCATATGCTGCATGCTTTACTTTGTAAAGCCACCTGGAAGTCACCACTGACTTGCCCTCTTGCCTCAACACAATCTCCCAGATATCATCTCTCATGATGGAGTTGTGCTCCTCCATCATGGCATCTCTGCACATCTACTGACTGGATGCTTCCTCAAAGATGGAAGGCTTTGAGTCTATAATGCTGGTCATCAAAGCCATGTATGTCGGAAACTTCCGAGGAGGCTTGTTTTCTCGAAACTTGGTCCTGGGAGGCTCAACATGCTCTTGAACATCCCTTAAGGTCTTCTCAAACCACCTCGGCCTCCTAACTAAAGTCGAAGGGGCTAACTGCTCCTCCACTTCCTCTGGAGTCTACCTCCTTGCATTGGAAGTCTTTTCTCTCGACTCATCCTTTGGGTCCACCACTTGTGGCCCCTCTGCAACTGCTGGTAGGTCGTGAGATTTGCTAGATGCCAAGTTCTCATCGAACTTGACATCTTGGCTCACCACTGTCATCTACTGCTCTGCTAGGAAGACTCTGTAAGCCTTCGAATCCTCATTGTATTCGACCAAGATGCCCCTCTCTCCTGAGGGTTGCAACTTTGTCCTCTTCTCCACAGGAATGTGGATATGGTTTGGACAATAAAAAATCCTAAGTTGTCCTATCTTAGGTCTCTTGCCTGTGAAGGCTTCCACTGGTGTCTTATCCTCTAGTATCCTATGTGAGTTCTTGTTATGCAAATACATAGTTGTATTGCATGCCTTGGAAAATACACAACTGTCTTGGTGAACCCATTCAGAGCAACATTTACTAGCTTTGTATCCAATACAACTTCCCTAATAGCAGCAAGTTGGTCACGGATCTGTGTGATCCTCATAAGGTAGCTGGTCACATTATCGGAGTTGGTCATTTTGCATTCTCTAAGCTTGGTTCCGAGAATCATCTTTCGACTCATGTTATCACTTTGGAAGAGTCATACTAGGGTATCATACATCTCCTTGGAACTGGCCTTCTCTGACACATCTGGGATCGGATGATCCTTGACAACTTCAAGGATTACCCTCTATGCCTTTATGTCCTTCTTATCCCATACTTCCTGTACTGTAGGGTCTATTGCCGTCCTAATACACACTTGCAAACGTGAGCAAAGTCCAGCTCACTTAGTGTGTCCTTGGAGGCACAATGCCTAGGTTCTCAGTCCACACTGTCACCTTGACTGGAACCTCTTCCTTCTAGGCTTACTCCTAGGGAAGCCAAGGGGGGTAGACCCTAGTTACTAGATTGGATT
>JASDQU010096303.1:0-17101 GCA_032191745.1 Picea mariana | reverse complement strand
TTTTACAACATTCTAGATGATGAAAAACTCATTAAGAAGTTTCAGAACACAATCAAGGTTATATTAGGGGTTGAGGAGATCCGAGAGGATTCGATTGTTGCTAATATTATATAAAGGAATAAAAGTAGGGTACAAAGTAGGAAGAGGATATTTGGAATAGAAATTAGACTCAACGCCCACATCGACAATGGTGATATTGGGTATGTTATGATAGATTTGGGCTCTGATGTCAAGATACAGACAAAGAAGTCTTAGGAAGGAGTGATAAATCCCAAGCTTGTATATTTACCTATTTTCTTGCAGATGGAGAATCAATATTGCATATATCCTATTGTGAGGCTGCAAAATGTTGAAGTAGATTTGGCTGGTGTAAAAAACATGGCATACTTTGAGGTCATAGAAACAATGGGGGAAAATGATATGTGACCAACTCTATTGGCCATTGACCTGGCCTATGAGAATTATCATGTCATATATATTAAGAAGGAAACTATTACCTTTGAAGTGGATGGAATGAAAGTAGCGCAACCTCTACACCCATACTAAGGTCCTTGATATGTTGATCCAATAGACGAGAATATGGAATAGGATTATTGGGATAGCCTGTACACTCTGACTATAGGAAAAAGAGAAGAATACATTTATCTTATTGCAGATGGGTTATTAAGTTGGCATATCTTTCATTCTACAAGTGAAGATTCAAAGGCACCATTTGATAATTGGAAGCAAGGAAGGTATGAAAAGTTTTCAAGGCATTGCAAAACTGTCAGAGCAGTTGGGTGGATTGTGACAAATATTAGAGAGAATTGTATTTATGATGGCACATCATATTTATGCAAATATCTCATTTATCTGGAGGATAAGGTTTTGGTAGAGCAAAGAATTCCAGTACTTGATATTGCATTAAAATTGTCTCCAACTAGGTGGTGGGGCACTCATAAGGGAGATCTGACTTCTTGTGATGAGGTCAAACTTTCCATTCAATACTGCAATATACTTCCATCATTGGTCAGCTAGTCAAGTAAGGATCAAAATTTGAAGCATCAAATGTTAAGTCTAAAATCATACAATAGGTCATCTAATCCTAAGGAGCATGGTGTACATTGTATCAAGGTATGGAAAGTTGCATAACCACCTTCTAAATATTGGGTACATCAAGTTTACTTATTCTTTGTGATGAATTCCAAGTTCTTGGTATGTGAATTAATATACCGGAAGAAAAAATTTGTTCTAGGAAGCACTTCAACACGAGTTCTCCCACGATTTATCATTTTCAGGTAAGTCTCTTCAAATCAACCTAGTGTTGCAAAAAATTAAGAATATGCTATTTACTGATGAAATTAATCCCGCACATATACCTATAGTTTTTCATGAACATAAATATCTACTCCTTCATATCCTTTATCCATCCCCTATATGAATACCCATGGCCTATAACAAGGTTGATAAAGACCCAAAAGACCCCAAAGACCTAGAGGAACTTAGGCATTTGACATTTAAAGAATCTGAAGGAACTAGAGATGTTAAATACACTATATTATATGATGTAAAAAGATACTACTCCAAACCTATGAGGTCGTGGAAAGTAAACATAGAGAGTGAGGAGCATCCTAATATGGAATCTGTAGGGGATTATTTGGATCAACAGACCATGAAAGAGATGGAATCTTTGTTGTGGGAATATGAGGATCTATTCCCTAAAATATTTTCATAACTAAAAGGGATTAAAGGATATTTAGGGGAGATGAATATTAAGATAAAGAATGACTCAAAATTGGTCAAACATAGGCCCTAATTCTTGAATCCCATAGTCAAAGAGAATGTGAAGAAGGATATTTATAGGATGTTAGCAACTGGGATAATTTTTCTAGTGGATGAGGATGAATGGATTAGTTCCATTGTAATCCAGAGAAAGAATGGTACTGAAGATATCAAAGTCTATGTGTATTATAGGAGTTTAAAGTTGGCTTGTGTACATAACCATTTTCTGACCCCCTTTAGTGATGAGGTCTTGGACGAAGTAATGGGGAATGAAGCCTATTATTTTATAGATGTTTTGTCTAGGTATCACTAGGCTGGAATTTTCGAAGAGGAAAAGATAAGGACTACTTTCACTACCGAATGGGGATCATTTATAAATAATGTTATGCCCTTTGGGCTTGGGAATGCCCCAATGGTGTTCTCTCAAATAATGATTGAATTTTTTTTCTATTACATTCATATGTTTCTTGAGTTATATGTGGATTATTGGAACATGTATATCCTATTAAGGGGCACATCAGTTTATCACGGTTGATGTTCGATCGCTCAAGATAACTACAAATTTCCCTCAACCTGAAAAAAATGTATCTTTTGTGTACCATTTGAGAATCTACTAGGACATATATTATGTAGGGAAGGATTCTTGTTGCATCCTGCAAAATGTTTCATGATACTGAGTATGCCTTCTCCTACAACTAACAAACAATTGCAGTTGTTGGAATAATGAGAGGGGAGTGAATCAGTATGAGAAATTTTATTTCTTTAACCACACTATAAAATCTTCAATAATATTCAATATATCATCAATACCATAATTCAATGCATAAAAAACAATTAATCACAGTACACCAAACTTTTACGCGGAAGTGCAATGTAGAAAAATACCATGGAATCCTTTTCTTATCTGCCAAATAGTACATTCATTGGAAGCACCAAATTTCTATTTCTCTAGCTACAAATGGAAGGATGGTCGAAACCCCTATCTATAGGCTTCAAACTGATGGAATTTTCAACTCCCTAATTTATTGGCTCCAATCAGAATGAGGCTACAACCACCTTTCCTTACCCCTTCCAACCACCCTGAAATATAAATGTAGGCCAATCTCTCACTACCTATGTTGTTGTAACTAATAAGTTGTTGGTAGTAATTTTTCTTATACTTTTGTTGTTTCTACTTATTTCGATACCTCATCGAGACTGCAACCACACATACCTCATACCAAGATCCACGAGGGAGTTCTCCAAATAAAATTCTTATGAATCACTAAGACATATATACTCCTCATGTTTTCAAAATACACACCCTAACATACACATGAAGACATACCTTCAACATGTAGCTGACTTGAGTTTTAGATCTATGATCTTCAACAACTCTTCTTCAAAATTCCATGACCCTTGCACTTTTTGCTTGGGGATGTCCACGCTTTTCCTCACTGTAGCTTGCAGATTTTTTCTCTTTTCCTTCTGAAACCCATGAATTTATGTAAAGGACATGGATCTCTAACTCTTTCTCCATACTATTAAATACCAAAAAACCATCTAAATAAAGTGACAAGAGAGAGGAAAGAGGGTCAATGGTTGCACTTTTAGTCCTTGCAGTTGGCGTATACCTCTTTTGCTTGTTGTAGCCTCCTAGATCATGGATCTTTCAACATCACCAATGTCCAACTGAGCTATGCCACATAAAATTTTCCGAACTGTATACCAATTAAAACATATACACACAAAAATTCTTGTGGAACACTATATATAAAACTTAAAACAGAAAAATACATTATGTAAATGCACAAATTCGTACGGAAATTAAATTAAACATATACATGCAACATACATAGGAAATACCCATAAATATAAAGACAGGTATAAACCACACACAGGAGAAACCCATAAAAATAAACACATAAATAATAATGCAACATATAAATTAACACACAATTGGCACTTATCTTGGTAAGAATATCACCAACTTCGTGCAGACCTTCCACAAACCTCCCATCCTTAGACCACATTGCTCATCACTCTCAATAGTGGGTCACCCTCGAGTTGGGACTAAACTCCACCCTGGTAAAGGGATTCCTAACCAGGTTGATGTATCTAAGACAATAGGAAAGACTACATCATAAGTGCCAACTCAAACTAATAGCCTACAATCCCTCATTCCCCACATGCCTGCCCCACCCCAGGAAGTGCTCCCCTTCTCTTCTCAATAACCCCTTGGTTTCCCCACTTCTCGTCCATGGATTTAGCCACATGACAGACATGATGTCTCAGATCCCTGTAGCTACATTTTGGCACCTTCAAGAAATCAATTCCCAACAATTCTCTCACCCATAGATGAATTTCTCATGGGCTTGAAAACCCTCTTCTTTTCTCGAACTCCCAAGATAACTAGGTACAGATACAGGTATGGGTATGGATATGTGTATGGGTACAGGTACAGTAATGGTAACAGAAAGTTACAAAGGACAACTGAATGAGTGAGTGAATGATCATGGAATTAATGAATGATAGGAAACTGAACTAAGTTCAGGCTATATGTATGCATGTTCCCAACTTAACACTTGTCATGTTGAGAGCTACTTTGGCCCACTTGTCCCCATCCTTAGAACTAAGGACAAAATAATTATCCAAACTTTATACTTGAAGGAATATTAATAAAATATTCATTTTTGTCTTAAGCTCCCTAGCTTAGCCCCTTACCCTTAACTTTTATCCCCCCCCCCTTTCCCTAACTAGTGGAGTTTAGTCCCCCATACTCTTTTATCGTGGTCATTCTACACGTAGTGATGTATTATAGTAATATGAGACATATACAAAAATAGGCTCACTGGCCTTTAACATCTAGGATCTCTAGCATAATTCAAAACATCATCCTCCTACCTTATAATAACTCGCTCACTAGCCTATAAAACACAACATATACACAAAGGATCCTTGGCCTCAAAATCACGCACACTTAATTTTGTTGTGTGCGGCATCCTGGAATGTGAAAACTTCATCATTTTAGTGTGCATTACATCTGCACACTATACCATGGAAGGTGCATACAAAAATGATATCAAATAGCCCACCAACTTAAGTACATTTGCATTTACATTTACAGTTTGGGTTTGGCCTAGAGGTATTACAGATCTCATCCCAAAGGTGACCTGCAAAATATTAGGAACAAATGATACAACATATGCAATCTCTATTGATCAATTTCAAAGTTTATACATAGATATAAATGCATAAATCAACAAAATCATACAAACATAATATTTTTGGGACAAGGATGAACTTTTTTATTCAATTTCAAGACAAAAAAGATTACAACCTTTTTCAGAAACTAATCCACACTCCTATGTCGTGGCTCCAGTTCCATCAATCCCACGTTAGCTTCTCGCAACCAACTTATCACCAAGGGAAGGAGGAAGGGTTTCATAAGGATAAAGGACGGATGGAAAGGTTGAGGATAAAACTCAAAATGGGATGAAAAACTTAGGCTAAGAAAGGGAAGGGATTTGAGCACAATTTTCTTATGGTCTTTCTTATGTTCATAAATGACACCCCAAGTCCTCTTTTTATATGAGAAAAATATGGTTATTTGGTTTGAGTGCGGGCTACAAGGGGTAAAATGGTTATGAAATCCTCCATATCCCGTAAATTCCACTGAATTCCACGCAATTTATATTTTTTACAACTTTTGGAGGTAAATGAGCGATATCTAGTATCCAACATGTGTATGTACATGAGATAACTAACATGCAACACATGTGTGTACATGGGCTATTAGTTCAGTAGGGTGGGTACACTCTCCTAAAAATGTTTTTTTTTAAAAGAAAGCCTTAGTAATATTATCGAAAAGTATGCAAAAGGAGGGGCCAATGTCTTTTATGCATATATATGGCATTTTGGACTATAAACCCTACAAAATTCTTCCTTCACTAGACTTTGTTTACCTCCTCATACTACCTTAGATCTGCCAATTAGTAAATTCACATAAGTGATTTTCCAATTGACTCTTCTTTGTCTTTTAATGAAGATATCATGATGACATGCAACTCACATAGTATCTCATGATGACATACAACTCACATGAAACTTTTTAATTTATGTTTACATTTACATTAACATGAAACTAACGTGCAACTTGTTAACTTCTATTTACAGCTACTTTACCTTGACTTGCAACTTGTTAACTTCTTGTTCAAGGGTTGACATCAATGACAACCAATATATCAATAATTCAATGAAAACCAATATTTCAACAATTTAATGACAACCAATATTTCAAAAATCTCCCCCTTTGGCACTAATGGGAAAAATTAGACACAACACCTAGGAAAAACTCATGCTCATGTTATCTCCCCCTACATTCATGCCTCTTTTATTCATTTCCATGCCTATGTTTTTCTCTCCCTCTTTAACACCAATGGAAAATGATGACTTCTCCTTGGGGTTGCTCCCCCTGATCGTAAGCCTCTTATCTCGACTGATGTTTCTCTTCATCATGCTTCCTTGTGTAAATACCCAATAAAAATAATTCAAAAAACGTTCATTTCTTTTGTGATTGATGTTTCTCTCCCATTGTCTTACTATTCCAACTTCCATGTAGATCATTATGGGGATGAAACTACTCCTATTTTCTATCGAAAATACTCAAAAGTCTTTGTCAAAAGAGGTTTGGTGAAGATATATACAATCTATTCTTTTGTCCCAACATACTCTACCTTGATGTTCTTCTTTGTAACTTGTTATTGTAGAAAGTGAAACTTGATCAGAATGTGTTTCGTCTTGGAATGGATCACTAGACTCGTAGAGATACTTATAGCACTGGTATTATCATAGAATATCATAATAGGCTTGTCATATTCCACCTGTATGTCCTAAAAAGTTTGCTTCATCCACATAACCTCTGTACAACATTTTTTTGTTGCAATATACTCTACTTTTGTTATGAACAACAATACCAAAGTCTATTTCTTTCTCAACCAGGATACCCGAAAATGACCCAATTAGAAGGTTGCTCCATTTGTTCTTAATTTATCATGAATACTTCCTTCCCAATCTACATCTATGTATGCAACTAGAGATAGATCATTCCCTTTTGGATACCAAAATCCATAGTCTTTTCTTGCTTTGAGATATCTGAATATTCTATTTACTACTATAACATGTGTTTCCTTCGGTGATGCTTGAAATCATGAAACCTATCCAACTACCTACATCAAATATGGTCTTGATGTTGTCACATAGAGTAAGCATCCAATCATAGATCTGTAGATTATCTGATATGCATCCTTGGATTTATCATCATTTCTCTGTTTGCAACTAGTCTGAAAGGGAGTACTTATGAGCTTGCAATCTACCATTCCAAACTTCTTTAGCATTTCTTTTCTATACTTAGTCTAGAAGAAGAAAATACATTTATCTAGCTAACATATGTGGAGTCCCAAAAAGAAAGAAAAATCACCAAGTAATGATATTTCAAATTCATTTTGAACATCTTTAGGAAATTCCTCACTCATCTTGTCATCATCACTTCCACAAATAATGTCATCAACATAAACTTCAAATATTAATATACTATATTGATCTAACTTTATGTAGTGATTGTTGTTTTCATTGTCTTTCCTAAGCCCTTGTTGTTGAAAATACATGTCCAATCTTGAATACCATGCTCTAAGGGCTTGTTTGAGTCCATACAGTTCCTTCTTCAATCTGCAAACACAATCTTCCTTTTTCTGATAGTAGAAATTCTTCTGATTGTTCGATGTATACTTCTTCTTCTAGTTCTCTGTTTAGGAAGGTTGATTTTACATTGATTTGATATACTTTGATTTTCTTAGAACACCCATAAGATAAGATGATGCAGGAGCATCGGTCCACCTCAGAACATGCTAACTCATTTACACACGTGGTGCACATTCAAGGAAGAAGAGGCGTTGCCCTCTCATTTTTGCCTCAAGAATTTAAGGCGTGATCCAGGCATTAATTGAAGATAAGCTAGAAAATACAAATTGTGATTTTGCACAAGCTGGAGATAAGGGGGCCATTAATAGGCTGACGAAAAAATGGATCTACATCTTATTTGGAGTATATTTCCATCATTGTAATCTATCCATTAGATAGGTGTTTGAATGGTGATTGGACACTACTAGTTTAGCTTGTGAGGGAGCTCATTGATCCCCTCCTGTATAAATTGTTGTATTTTCTATCAAGAGAGAGTTAGTTGGTTGTAGGTTGTAGGGATAAATATAGAGAGTCGAGACTCAGTTGCAACTCAGACTCCACCATTGTAATTTGGCATTTCACCATTAATAGAAAATTACATTTTTTTCTGTTTTACATTTCTCTTCAATGGATGTTGTGTTATGAATGTCATTTGCATGCATTTGAATTGTAGATGAATGTTATAAATCATCTGCATTGATAGAGATATCATTTCCTATATGAGAGTGTGTTGATTTAAGTCTGGTTCTCTAGGCTAAGTGCAAGTAGTGCACGATAGAGTAGGGAAACTCTGTGAGCCGACACAAGGAGTGTGTATCTAAGCTCAGTGGATTCAGAAGAGAAGCTACCAGGAGGGCACACCAGATTAATTTACAGACTTAGGGAGAAATTTCAAGGTGGTTAAGTACCTTGGAAATAAATATTGTGTGGGGATAAGCATAGTTCATAGTTAATGAACACTCTAAAATACTCTGCCAGGAGGGCATCGAGCTAGTGTGAGAATGCACAAAAACAAAACCGTTTAAGGTGTTGGAGAACCCCAGAATTACTGAACATTCTGATGAAGGAAGGATTTGCAAGAAGTGAACCAACAAAGGAAAGGAGATGCCTTAAAACTTTCCCTAAGGTTAAGGGTGAAGCCATTGAAGAACTGAGCCAAGCACAAGGAGTGCACCTAAGGTGTTGTAAGTTCAACTTACAAGCTCAGGAATACGGGAGAGAAACTGCTAGAAGGGAAAGATAAACTCATAAAGGAGCTGGGAACCTCGAAGGTTTTCAAGCCGAGCAAAGTCATAGAAGGAAGCCTATGCAAAACTCTGCAAGGAGTGCATAAGGTATTTCAAGAATAACCTAAGTCTCTAAAAGAGAATTTCACTAAGTGTGCAAAAGAGTCAAGGACTTGTCGAAGTCCCAAAGACAGTGAAATCATCCATCGTCAAGAAGGAGATAGGTGGAAGAAGATCAAGATGTTCAGGAACAGGAGCTTCAGAAGGTTTGAAGGGAGAAAACAAATATCTTCATGAAGTAGCGAAGAATGATTTCATTCTGGACCATTGGATCCAAAGGACACATGGTAGATATCCACACAATTTGGGAAATTCCAAGAGGGAATACCCAATATGAGGAATCGCGAAGTCCGAACTCACGAAGTGATCAGAGACGTTAACCATGAGAAGAACATTGACTGTAGATATCATCCCAGGGAATTCGTCAATTCGAAAACTAGGAAAGGAGGAAAAATCTAGCAAAAGTGCCGAAGCGCAGGGTCACGAAGGGAGTTGGACCACAAACATATCCCGTGGTCACATCAAGGGAGGAGCTTAGAATTGAGAGCTAGCACATGTTGGCATAAGAGTTAAAAACACTAAGGTGAGAGTGCATAAGTGTCCCATAGTGGGTATCAAGGAAGCAAAAGGGCATGTGTCAAGTTAAATTTGTTCCATTAGGAGCCCGACAATCCAGTCGTTTTGATGACTTGAATGATCCTATATGGGGAGGTTGCATCAACCCTAAAAGAGTTGGAGGAGAGGTTGGAACAAAAGTTGTATCAAAGCTTGATTTCTCTCAGGTGAAGAGAAAGAGACAAAGGAGCTGGTGCACAATTGACTTTTGTAATCTAGGGAGATAGGGTGTGATTCTTTGTTGGAGTTGTTGCAAGGTGTGCAGTAGATTGTAAGCAACCAGCTGGGTTGTAGGAGGAGCAAGATGGTTGTGGAAGTTCATAAATGCAACCAAGGAGAAGTCCACTCGTAGAAGAGTAGAGTGGATATGGAAAAGGAGCTCAGTGAAATATGAGCATAGATGGAGAGGCTTGCATTCAATATTCAAAAGGAATCAAAGGTACAGTAGAGGTACAAATGGCCTTTGAAGAGGACAGTTAGATGGCCTGTTTAGAAGTTGTTGGCCAGGAGGTAGCAACGGGTGTTAAAGAGGTGGCTGAGGCATGCTGAAAACCTTAGTCATAAGGGAAAGAGATTTGGAAAGAGTCTCATAAAGTGCCAGGTGGGCAATGAGAAGGGATCAGTGGATCTCATAAACTGTCAGGTGGCAAGAAGAGAGATACCATATTTCCAGGTGGGAAAGGGAGAAGAGATGAGCTTAGCCGATAATTCATTGATAGAATAAGATGACATAGAAGAAATACCTCATTCAAATAGATATTCATGCAGAGTTGCGAGTCATGTGAATGAAGATGATGAGAAGTTGTAAAATTCCACCATCGAAGAGAAGGATGAGGGGAGCATTCTATCATTAGGGGAGTCAAGATATTCCTACCACGCAGTCGAGGAGAGGCTAGCACATATATTGCATATGTGACAGGGAGACAACAAGCAGAGACTATGAAGGAAGAGAAGGAGCAAATACTGAAGTCTGTCCCAACAGACGGAGAAGAGAATTCAATAGAATCACTCGACCTTTTCAGCCAAGAAGCTAAACGGAAGATGACTACAACACTGGAGACTGTAGAAAAAAAGGAGCAGACATCATAGACTTTGTTGATCTGTGTGAGGAAATGGAATCTATTGAGAGGAGAGTGGAAATGCAAGGTATGCATATCCAACGGGCTAAGTTGGAAGTCGATGAAGGATTACACCAACATGAGGAGAAGTTGGAGGAAGATGGAATGGGAACAACCGAAGGAATGGTAGGAGAGAATATGTCAGGAGAAGTGGTAGCTAAGTACAATTTTAGTGATGAGGAGCCTATAGGAGTGAAGACTATAGAAAAGTGGAAATCTAAGGCCACAATGAAATAATATTTCTTGGGAAGTCAGTATGATTTTACCATTGACAAGGAGGGAGTGCAGTGAGCTAGTCTGCAATAGAAGAACCAGTCGGTGGAGCAGCTAGACAAGGTGATTGAAGAGATAAGGAAGATGATGTTGGATTTTGCAAAAGAAATGATTAGGTATGAAAGGAAACCTGCACAAGTAGAGAGGATGATGTAGAGAAGAAGCAGTAGAGTAGAGGAGCGAAGAGACAACTTGAGGAGAAAGTGTTGGATCTAGGAAGACTTCAGACACGTTTGAAAACTCATGAACAGGAGCTTCTGATTTTTCCCACTGTGGATTATGATGTAGGAGCATCGCTCCACCTCAGCACATGCCATCTCATTTACACGTGTGGTGTTCATTCAATGAAGGAGAGGCGCTAACCTCTCATTTTTTCCTCTAGAATTCAAGGCGTGATCCAAGCATTAATTGAATACAAGATGGAAAAGCCAAATTGTGCTTTTGCACAAGCTGGAGATAATGTTGCCATTAATAGGTTGATGAAATAATGGATCTGCATCTGATTTGGAGCATATTTCCATCATTGTAATTTGTCCATTAGATAGGTGTTTGAATGGTGATTTGACACCACTAGTTTATCTTGTGAGGGAAGCTCATTGAGCCCCTCTTGTATAAATTGTTTTATTTTTTGTCAAGAGAGAGTTAGTTGGTTGTAGGTTGTAGGGAGAAATATAGAGAGATGAGACTCACTTGTAGCTCGGACTCCACCATTGTAATTTGGCATTCCACCCTTAACATAAAATGAAAGTTTTTCCTGTTTTACATTTTTGTTCAATGGAGGTTGTGTTATGAATGTAATTTGCATGCATTTGAAATGTAGATGAACATTAGAAATCATCTATAGGGATAGACATACAGTTTCCTATCTGAGAGTGTGTTGATTTAATTTTGGTTCTCTAGGCTAAGTGCAAGGAGTGTGTGATAGAGTAGGGAAACTCTGTGAGAGGATGAAAGGAGTTTGTATCTGAACTCAGTGGATTCAGAAGAGAAGCTGCCAGGAGAGCATGCTAGATTAATTTACAGACTCAGGGAGAAATTTCAAGGTGGTTAAGTACCTTGTAAATAAAGACTATGTGGGGAGAAGCATAGTTCAGACTTAATGAACACTCTGAAATACTCTTCTAGGAGGGATAGAGATAGTGTGAGCATGCACATAAACAACATGGTTGAAGGTGTTGGAGAACCCTAGAATTACTGAACATTCTGGTAAAGTAAGGCATTGGACGAAGTGCAACGACAAAGGAAAGGAGTTTCCTTAAACCTTTCCCTAATGTTAAGGGGGAAGTTGTCAAAGAACTGAGACAAGAACAAAGAGTGTGCCTAAGGTGTTGTAACTTCACCTTACAAGATCAGGAAGAAGGCAGAGAAACTTTTAGGAGGGAAAGAGAAACTCGCAGAGGAACTGGGAACCTCGAACGTTTTCAAGATGAGAAAAGTCATAGAAGGAAGCCTACACAGAACTCTGCAAGGAGTGCAGAAGCTATTTCGAGAATAGCCTATGTCTCGAAATGTGAATTGCACTAAGTGTATAAAAGAGTTTAGTACTTGTCGAAGTCCTGATGACAGTGAAATCATCAATCGTCGAGAAGGCAATAGGTGGCAGAAGATCAAGAAGTTCAGGAACAGGAGCTTCGAAAGGTTTGTTGGAAGGAAACAAATATCTTCGCAAAGTCACGAAGAGTGATTTCATTCTAGACCATTGGATCCAGATGACACGTGGTAGAGATCCACATAGTTCAGGAAAGTACAGGAGGGAATACCCAAGAGGAGGACTCGTGAAGTCCAAACTCATGAAGTGATCATAGTCCTTGATCGTGAGAGGAACGTGGACCATAGATTTGGTCCCTGGGAATTCACCAATTCAGAAATACGGAAAGAATGAGGACAATTCTCATGAAAGTCCCAAAGCGCAGGGTTGCTGATGGAGTTGGCCCATGGACATAGACCATGGTCACATCAAGGGATGACCTTAGCATTGAGAGCTAACGCCTGTTGGCATAAGAGTTGAAAATGCTAAGGTGAGTGTCCACAGGTGTCCGATAGTGGGTGTCGATAAAGCAAAACGGTCTACGTCAAGTTAAATCGGTTCCATCAATATCCCGACGAACTAGTAGGTTCGATGACTTGAATGATCCTAGACTGGGAGGTCGCATCAGCCTCGAAGGAGTTGGAGGGGAGGTTGGCACCACAAGATTAGCCTGACTACTTAAGTTTTGACAACTGGGGAAATTTTTTGTTCAAAATATGTTCCTTCAACATGAGCATATCCATTGCATACTAACCTTTACTTTGTTCTTGGTTACCTATCCATTTCTCTGAGTTGAACTGAAGTGTGTGTCCTTGATCACACATTTGAATTACACTCAATAGATTGTGTTTCATATCTTCGACTAGTAGAACATTTTCTTTCGTGCCATTTTTCCTCCAAAGCTTAAATGTTCCTCTACGTATAATTTTAGCTTAATGATTATTTCCAAGTGAAATTGATCCATCTCTTTATTTATTTAGAGTTAGAAAGATGTTCATGTCACCTTTCATATGCTTTGAACAACCACTATCAACACACTAATCACTTTTTCTATGTTAGGCCTGTAGAGAAAGTGAGCATTGGTTCCACATTCTTTTCCATATCTCTTGTGGTTCTGATATATGACTGTTAATGTTTTTATTTGGTTCCATGAGTGGAATAGTCAATATACAATTATTCTATATGTGTCCAAAATTGTTGCATTTGTATAATTTTACTTCATTGCTCAATGAACCAAAACTATTTTGGTTTTTATTGTATGCTTCATAATATTTTTTGGGATAACTATTATTTAAGTACCCTTCATAGTTTCTTTCGTTCTTGGCATAGAATCTTCAGTTTACAACCTTATGTCCAAAATTAGCACAATTAAAATAATGACCATAAAAGAAGCTTTGATACCTGGGAGCATATTATATTCTTTGTGATGCACTCCTTCTGAATTCATACTATTGATGTAACAGCCCTAGTAGAATATATGTTTAGGAATTATTAAGTAAAAATTAATTGGGGGATTAATTGTCTTAACATGGTTTTAACTAAACAAAGATTGGCATAATAATACTAATTAAATATTTATTAATTAATTAATTGTTATAATTTTGATTAATTAATTAATTAAATTAATTACCTGTCACATTGAATGAACAGGGTAATAAATTTAAAAAAAAAAGATTAATAAATTATATTGTTTAAATTAAAAAGGTTATGTATACGGAAGGGATAAGGGGCATTAATAAACGGATAGGGAACATTAATAAATTGGATAAGGGGCATTAACTATGTGGATAAGGGAATGAATGTAGGGATAAGGAAATAAATGAAGAGAAAGGGTGGTGAAGGAGGATATAAGCGGAGGAGGTTACAAAGGAAGGGGATCATTCTATGGGGAATTTTATTTTTGGAGGGTCCTCTTGGATTTGCACAAAGAGAGGAGAGTTTGAGTTTTGTAGTCGGATTGGATCAGTACAGGGGGAACCAGTTTGTTGGAGGTTTTGGGCACGGGGGCGAGGATATCCATATGATATCCTGGAGCTAGGAAGTTGTCCTAGTTGGCAGGGTGGAACAAGGTTTGGGCAGTGTTGACACAGTTCAACAATGAACAACAAGACAAGAGGAGGGTTAGCATCAAACCAAGGTATGTTAATTTATGTATTTGTTTTATGAAATTTAAGGAATATGATGTGTTATGAGGCTATCCGTAAGCTATTATGTTTAGCTCAATAAATTTATATGTTCTGGTGATTAATTTATTTGTGCAATTGAAATGAATTATATCAAATTTTTTATTTAGAGTCACTACACATGGTATCAGAGCTTTTGTTTGAAATATGGGCCTGAGGGCCAAAGCTCCAATCTCTAGCTCCAGCTCCACCTAACCTACAAACCAAACATGAAAATTTTAACACAAATATAAAAATTAATGAAATACATATTGAAAATGTAAAAAAAAATATCACAATAAAAAAAAAACAAGTATTAGAGCCCCACTCAGATTGCGGTGCCGCTAAAACAAATAAATAAATGCAATAAAAAATGAAAAGAGCATAGCCATCTACCACATCCATCAATCGTTGTGATAGAGCACATCACTTTTCCTCCTTGAAATCAAGGAGAACTAATTATCCAGAAATTACAACGCTACAATAGAAGTAGACAATTTAGAAAAACCTACTCTTCAGTGCATGGTATTAAAAAAAAAAAAAACTAAAATTCCAAGGATTTTGGGGTTCCTAAAAATTAAGAGAACAAATGCACATGCAATTTGGAAGTGCTCAAATAATAAAGACAAGACCAAACAAATAACATAAAAATAAATGTTTTTGAGGTTCTAGCCCGAAATATCAGAGAGTTAGAAGGTAGCAAATACTCTTCCCCCGAAATCAATTCTATACTATAAAGCCGGCCATTAAGGGAATCTCATTTACTTTAAGGACCGACCACACAAGCTACTTCAAGGCCATCTGCCATTTCAGGCACTCCATCGAAACAACGCCAAAAATGGGCATTCAAAACCACCGACATTCCATTTCTCTTTATTTTTCCACTCTAGGGTTTCAAGAGCAAACAATATAGAAACCCAAATAAATATACAAACAACTAAAATTGAAGAAACCGAGACCAGCCATCAACAAAGTTCAGAACTGAGCTACTATTCATTAAAACCAAAAAATAAAACAATTGCCTACATTCCAACCAGGAAAAAAAAAGCAACAATAGAAACCCTCATTTAAGGTTTCAAAGACTCCACTCACCTCTGCTTCTAGATACTCCAAAAACGTAGCCAAATAAACAGGAGCCCCTGCACCAACACGTTCTGCATACTTTCCCGACTTTAGGAAGTGGGCAATCCTTCCAACTGGGAATTGTAGGCCAGCCTTATGGGGCCTTGAAATGGACTTTGTAGACTTTGGCTTCCCTCGGCCACCACTGCCACCTCCTGAAGAACTCATTCTGTCGTTTTCCCTACTGAGTATTACAGTTGGTTCATAGGAACAAACCACCACCTCTGCCCATAGAATGAATGAATATATGATACGAGTAGGCAGTTGCTAGGCCCAGGAGCTAGCCTGCTTGAAATATGATCTTTAAACATCACCAATGATATCAGTTCACACATGGTCATGAATATCATTGAGAATAAGACAAACACTAAATGTTTGTTGGACCCGATTTGTCTCTCCAAAACTCTGAAATAATTCGAGCTCATAGTTGTCGAGCCAAGAACCTACACCAACACATAACATAAATCCCAACACCAAACGCCAAGCCCTCGAGGAGGATCCTACAAAGTTTCCTTTGTGCACAACAAAAACAAGGATCATCAACCGAGAGCTACACATCCATCACAGAAACAGAAATAGAAATAGTAAAATATTAATAATAAAAATAAAAATAAAATTTGCAGCAAAAAAGAAACTATATCTAAAGAAAGAGGTAAAATATTGGATATTCTTACCCAATATCCAATTCCAACTTCGAAATCAAACCTAAATCATAGCAGAGCTCATACCTAGAACCACTGAACATTAGTTATTACCCCAGACAACACCAAAGAGAACACCCACGGTGAAAGTCCACAGGTCGTCATAGTGCACAATGCACCAAACCACAAAGGAGCCCGCAAGCTTAAGTCATGCACTAGCTGAGATGATTGCTTGCATGGTAAGAACAAGAGACGAGGAGGATGAAAAGGCATCCGTGGCTATTTTTAGATCAATCGCTCTACCATCAACTACCTCCATCCACCACATGCAAAGGAAAACCTCTTTCCAGCCCCGGCCCAGTAGGCTGCCACCGCCACCCTGGTGGAGGAGAACACCATCCACCAAACCCTGTGTTTCCATCCATAGCAAACCAGTACTACTACTGGACACCGACTCCGTCACGTGAACGTTACCCGCCATGCTGGGCTTACAGTCATGGATGTTTAATCTATGAATAATAACGTTGCTCACATTAGCGAGGTGGATGCAAGGTCCATTACTAATATGGACTTTGTCTCCTCTGCCATCGATAGTCTTGTAGCTTGTGATGGACAGGAGCATCTGAAGCTTTATGTTCATATATTTACCAAAAACAATCCAAACCCTAGTTTCCCCAGGCGCCAGCTCCATGGACGATGACTCAAATGCTGATCACAACCACGACCAAATTGTGGCGACAACGGCCTCGCCAAACAGAGCAGGAAACATTTCCCATCCACGTTCCAAGTGAAGGCGATTTGAGTACACCGAGTCCTTCGAAGTCCCAGCCAAGGAAGTTTCCCAGAGACTCCAGCAGCTCGCTCCCTAGAGACTCTA